>VXBR01004628.1:237543-304727 GCA_013400215.1 Cisticola juncidis | reverse complement strand
CATGGAAAAGATAAGGAACATTGCTCCCCTGGTTTTAACAGCCGGCCCACTAACAGAAGGCATCCACACCCCTCCCTCCTGGAGTTACAAGAGGTAAAGGAAAAAAAAAATCTTCCCAACTGGTTTCTACAGATGAAATAGAATACACATTTTTTTGGTTACGTATCCCAAGACAGTCTCTTTTATGCCTCTTAGTAAAGACTGAATCTAGAGATACAAGCTCCTGAAATGTTTATTGTCAAGATAGCTATCTAACACTTGGCATTTATATTCTAGCCAGACTCCACTGTAAATTGTGAAGGCAGCAGCAGAATTTACCTGGTGTTCATGTATGTGCGTAACATATTTTGCATATGAGCAACAGCAGACTGGTTGGAGTGCTGGCTGGGATTTGGGCCATCCAGGGAGTGCTCACTCAGCATGCAAATAACCCTGCCCTATCATCTGTGATTGCCATAGATGGTCAGCTTTCTAAGCTGTGACTGGAATTCTTTGTCTTTTCTTGGACGTAGGAGATTTGACTAAGGTGGGGTCTGCTCAAAGGGGTGTTACCATTCATTAAGCAACAACAAGAAGTCAGTTTACTGGACAGCAGCATCCTAGCTCTTTCAGGAAAGGCTTAATTATGGCTGCTATAATCATATATGTATTGATCATTTCCCCTCATTATGAATCTGGACTGGTAAAGCATGTTAGCCACCAACTGGCTTCCAAAATCTCAGCCCCTCATGGCCAGAAATTGTTCTCCATAGCATTCATGTGGTTATGTATTTCAGAACATTTTTCCACCTCATGGCAGATGATCCCATATTCTTTCTGGAAATACCCATATCTAGAATCTCCGGGATCACCATTTCCTTTAAAAAAATTGATGGTTAAAGTGGTATATGATAATGATAAAGATTATTTTATGATGATTGCTTCCCCTCAAAATTTTCTGAAAACAATTGCGCACTCACCCCAAATAAACCACCCTGAAAAGAAGCCACCTTTTCTATGTCAGGAAATTGATCTGCTGGAAAAAAAAAATACACTTAGTACTTCAGTATTTCAGAATCTTTTATATTCCTGGATAAGCTTTTACAAGTCACTTTGTTAAATTATTGGTATTACACTCTTTCATTCAAAATGATTAAATGTCAATAATGCAGAGACAGAATTTTATAAGGGAGCAGACTGAAAAGCTTTTTAATAGGGCAGAGACTGTCACTTATCATACAAAATCAGTTGCTCAGATGAAGTAGTTTCTATCTAGCAATTGTCTCTGTGATTAGAGAGATTACTTCTGTCAACTGGGATAAATCTCATAGCACTGAGATGCATCTCTTTCCTCGTTCCACTCGCATTCTTATCTGTTATTAAGATTCCTACAGGTTCCAGATAAAACAGATATAATAGTAAACTAAGAATTTGTATAAGCTATCCTTCCATTTTGAAAACAAACTGTCCCTCCTACTGTTAGTGCTGCCATATTTGAGCTTTCCATCCTTTTCTTCACTCTGCTGTCCAGTCCTTCACCTGCCTACTCTTTCTCTTGCAGCTTCTTACAAATTATACCTTCTAGCTGACAGATGCTTCCTTCCTCTCCCAGAAATAAGGGAAAACAGGAAGAATTTATAAAGAACTGGGCTGGATGCATTGTTTCAGCTGTGAAAATATTCCATAACATAACATTCCACACATCCTCATCATCATCAACAACAGCAACAGCAACAACAACAGCAACAACAACAACAACCCCCTTCAATGATGTTTCCTGGAACAGAGAGAATAATTACTAAAACAGGCAGCTCCTTAAATTTGGGAAATTTATTCCCAAACAAGCTTACAGAGTTTTCCCCCAGTCTGTCCAAAGAGATCAAAATGAAATAAAATTAATAACTATGGAAAAACAAGGCCTTTAAGCAATGTAGAGCACAGGCTGTGTTATGCATGTAGTTGTCATTTAGCCCATGTGTAATGTGCAAATGCCATTACACAATGTAGATTGATGAAAAGCCTAAATCATACTGTGAAAGCAGTTTTATGACACCCATCAATAGGTTGTTGGCAATTTGTTTCTATCAAGCACATGTTAATGGAGAAAAGTAGACACCCGGTCCCTTAAAAACAGATGTATTTTTTTGCAAGTATCTAACAGACAGTCACCAATCTTAGATAAGTGCTAGTAATAAATGACATTAATTCTCCTATTCCTGCAGCAGTCCTGAGAAATTAGGGATCCCAAGACTGAGTTTTTGGAAATGCACATTTATTAAGTGCCTGAACACTCTGGGACCAAACTGGCCTAGTCATACAACTATCTCAGTAAAATTCTGGCCCTATGAAGCTACACCTGAGCCCGAATGATAGTGATCTTTCACTTGTTGTATTCACTTGTCATCAAGCTTGGCAATCTTCAGGAAACTACATTTTCAGAAAACAATATATTTGTTGGATCAGACTCCTGAACTTCCATTGGCTCTAAGTTGTTAATAACTAAGCTAACTTTGGCATCACACCCAGTTTTAGTGTGTCTACCATTATCACTCTGTAACTGAGTGTAATTATCCATCTCCTGATCCTAGGAATTATAAAAAAGAAAAATAAAATTCATACAGAATACAAAAATAATTGGCACCAGTATTTTAATGACCCTTAACATCTAACATCACCACACAGAGTATAGCAGATTACTTTTTTGTTGACTTGAATCTCAAAATTGCATGATAAGAAACTCATAGAATAGGAACTCATCAAGATAACTCACAATAAATTTGCAATACATCTTTACATATCTCTGAGTAGCAATGTGATGCAGAAGAAGGTCCTAAGTTAAAAATCAAGTTGCAAGATAGAAATGCCACCGTGGTGGGTTGACCTCAGCTGGATGCCAAGTGCCCACCAAGCCAATTCTATCACCCTCTTCCCAGCTGGACAGGGAAGAGAAAATAAGACGGAAAACATCTTGTAGGTTGAGATAAGGCAGTTTATTAAAGAAAAAAAATAGCTTGCAGGTGCACAAACCAAGAGAAAAAAGCAATAAATATATATTCCCTACTTCCCATCAGCAGGCTATGTCCACCACTTCGCAGGAAGCAGGGCTTCAGCAGATGTAGAGGTTGCTCCAGCAGATAAACATTGTAAACATAAAATTCTCTTTTTTTTCCTTAGCTTTTACATCTAAGCTGGCATCATAGACTATGAAATATCTCTGGTTAATTTGGGTCAGCTGACTTAATTGTGTCCCCTCCCAGGGTCTTGCCCATCCGCAGGGCTTAGATGGAATGGGAATGTTGAGAGACAGCAATGAAGCTGTGCCAGCCCTGCTCAGCAGTGCCCCAAACACTGGTGTGTTATCAGCACCTTCACAGCTACCAGTGCAGCCAGGCACAGCACTGTGAGGGCTGCTGTGGGAAAATGAACTCCACCCCAGCTGGACACAGTACATAATGTCTAGAAAATTATAAATGCCTATCAGTTTTATCTTTGTTATTTGCAATAAAATTATTCTGTCTGAGACATCACAGTCAAAATTATCCTGCCAATTCATTAGCTGCTGAACCAGGATGAAGAAACCAAGTGATTGTCTGCCTCTGTTCCTTATGTAGCTCATTCCATATTGTATGAACACATGAGCACATACAAAATCAAAATTTGGCAAAAAAAATTTTTAGGCTTCACTTCTTTAAAAATACTAGAGTAGGATTAACCCCCCATCTCCTTAAGGATACTCATTAAGGAGCATGGAGACTCGTTTCAGTCTTCTCAAACAAACCGACCTCAGCTCTTTTCTCTACCTGCAAAGATGAAAACTAGTACCTTCTTCAGCCCAGAAGTGTGAAATAATAATCCAGTTAAAAGTTATATTAGATTATTTGGCATTTTTTTATCCAAAAGTACTCTTCCAAGATGTAACAAAGAACTGAAAACTGGACTAGAAAGACAATGCAACTGAGGACATAGTTTTGCTGAGACAGAGAAATCCTCTTGCCAAAACATACCATGTCTTCAGGTTTTCTCATGACCTTACTTGTTCACAATATCTTCTTGCAGAAGAAGAGCAAGACAGTTGTTACTGTTTCCTGATTCAGTGCTGCAACTTGCAGACTGCAGCATACTAACAGAAATGCAGGTAAGATTCCTACTCCAGTAGTCATTCTTCCTACTCCAATAGTTTCAATTCAAGCCACAAAAAAAAATTAAGGAAAAGATAAATATCCAGCCTTGGGCTTTTATGCTGTTTCATACCACATACCTCTGTATACAATTATACACCAAATGAGCTGACCAGGTATTGCTCTACTGAACATGTTGCCTTTTGGAGATCCCACTAGAGGCATCCAAGTCTCCTGTTACATGAGGCCTAGGAGATAACTTGGATTCTTCTGCTTGAGTCAGACCTTTGGAAGAATTGCTGTATATCTTCTACATTTAGCAATGTTCTCCAAGCATGAGCCAAATGCCACAGGGTTCTCCTGTCAGCAGGTGCAAAGACAAGAGAGTTAGGCTCTAATTTTACTACATCTCCTAAAATCTTCCCAGAATTCAGTCAGTCTATGAGCACTCAGAATTTTTAAAGTAATAAAATTAATCATTGCTTTTCAGACCCACAAGCTTGTGAAGTGATTCTGGTTCCATTTGGACAGGACAGGGAAAGGAAACAGCTGCTTAAAATTTTTTGATTACTATATGCACTATTATACGAAAAAGAAAAAGGGTTAGTAACTTCTTCTAAGCTGCAATATTTGTATTGATTATTAGTTTCTGAAAGGGTTATTGCACTCCACTGACATCACTCCAGGGGGTTATTGACTCCACTGCAGAGCAACACAAAGATAGAAAAGTAGGATTCATGAGTGTTAGAAACTGTTCTGATGTAGCTCATCATGCTTCTAGCAGATACGGTTTTGTATATAGTTCAAGAGATTTTGACAATTTCTTTTTCTTGGTAGTCATCAATGAAATTGAGTACAGGCCCTCGATAAGACAGAATTTTCTGTCTAAAGGAAAAAGAAATGTTTTGTTACAAGTTGCATTAGTGACCATTTCTGACCTGATCTAGTACTGAAAAGACAGAGCCAGAAATGAGAAATTGTTATGCCAAACAGAACTCCTTGAGAGTTCAGGAGGGCAAAAGAGCAAAAGTTAATCACAAGGATAAAATATGCAAGTATCTCGAAATGATATAATTTTGACAGTGTTGTATAAATGAGTAAACAAAACCTATTAAAACTGGAACAAACTGATAAATCTGCTCCCATTTTGTGTGTCTATATGTGTATTTGTGTGTGTATCCTTCTGGTTGGCACAGCACTGTGAGGGCTTCTAACACTCAAGAAACAATTTTCCTTGTCAAGAAAATGGTATTTGGGACAAAGCATTAACCTGGTGGCTGTGAGCTGTGTTTTTAACAGCCCTTACTTTTAGCTAGAGAGAGTCTCCATACTTCCTAATGCTAATCTAAAACTTTTCCTTTACTAGTAACTTCCTGAATTCTGGGCCCCCAAGAAAGTTAGTAGTGAATAAAAATGGAAAGGTTTTCCATTCAAATCCCAAAGCTAACCTTAGATAAATCCAGAGGATTTAGAAAACAGCCCTCTGCTTCTACAATATCTTTTTCCCCAAAAGGAGAAATGATACAGACCATCTGAAGGTTTAAAAATGCTAGGCTGAATATGCATAATAGAAAATCCCATAAGGATGCCAGCTGTGCATTTATGGATGGATGAAAAGTACAGGCTGTGAGCTGTGCAGTCATTTTCTTAGAGATATTAAGATCTGCTGCTAAAGAGCAGGAAAATGCAGTCACAGAGCCCACAGCTGACAAGCTTTATTGATGAAATGAAGGGCTTTTTTTTGTTGTTCAGAGGCTTGCTTTCTACACATCTGAAGAAGTAGAAAGGAGGGGAGAGATCGACTTGATGGGTGAGTTAGAGTGGAACAAATTCATACCAGGGGTTTTGTTTAGAGGGGGTGGATGGCAGTGAAGAAATAGCCAAGTTTGTGATCATGAGGAGAGCACGAGTCAGTAAAACTGCCTGAGCTCTTTCTGGGTCAGTGTGGGGGCCGGCTGCACGTCAGGCAGCAAAGGGATCCACAGGGAGTTGAGAGTTATAACTGTTGCAAGATAAAACTTTGATAGATATGTCAATGTGATGAAATTATATAATTCTAGTTGTGTTTTGACCAAAAACAGAGGGGAGGGAGGAAAAAATGTCAGTGCAGTCCCTCCTTGCATTCCCACAAGCTCTTGAGGCAATGACATCGCACATAGCAGCTGGCATTCCCTCTGCTGGCTGAGACACTGGCTGCTCTCCCCTGGGAAAGGATACCAGCACATTCTGTGGTAAACAGGGTGTCAAAAACAAGACCTAGGAGAAATGAAGGAAAGCTTCACTGATCTGTCAGACTTGTTCTCTGCCTGTCAAAAAATTGTTTCCTTTGATACTTCAAAAACTCAGGAGAACAGATACCAGCTGGTTAGATACCAGCCAAGTGCAACTGTCTATGTAGTGGCAGAAGGACAGGAGAAACCCTAAGAGGGAAGGGCCCCACATCTCCTGAACAAAAATCTCATCATTCCATGCCTCATATTTTTTCTGCTCCAAAATGGCCTTACATTGCTCTTCTGCTCAGTGTCTCTTGGAATTTAAGATTTAATTTAGCCCATAGCACATCAAGGAAGGCTTCAAAAATATTTGTGGAGCGTTCACTGATTAGCCTGAAACCAAAATGTCACACTCTTTAATTCATAATCCTAGGACAGACCTGTCTGTTACTGGTGTAATTTAAATTTTCATTTAGTGTGACAACACTTGGTCATACTCTTGTTTAATTTACCTTCAATTAGAATGTTATTATAATTAAATTCTATCAGAAGTATTTGAACTCAGCTGAATGCAGTGAGGGATTTATACAGTCTTATTTTTCCAAAATCAGAAGGGAAAAAACGTGAATTGTTCACTTTTTGCTTTAAAAAACAGCAAGTAAATAACTTTGGCACAGACGCACATCACATCTCTAGGGAAGTACATGGACACACAGAATCATCTTTGACTAAGGCTGCTGACAGTTCAGAAAGTGCTGGCTGAATTTTGTTTGACATCTTCACATCCATATTTGCTTCCTTCTCAGGTTTAACCACCTAGAGTAGCTTTTCAGCAGAAAGGTAAGCTGAGAAGGTCAGTTAATACACTACTGGTGGCCCTTGTGTGTTTTGCCTGGAGAACAATTTGTTAGATAACTGAAATATGTCTAAGTGGGCTGTCACTCATCTACGGAATAATTACTTGGTCTTTTACTGTTTCCTTTTGATTGTGATATACTTTCTCTGTACATGTTTTTAATCATCAGTGGTCTGCTACAACAGATTGTGGGGTTTTGTACAAATACAACAAATGGTCTATTCATTAATACTTAGCAATTTCTGGAATGAATATAATCAGCTGGCTCTTGCAGGGACAGGTGATGTTATTAGCTGGGGAGTATCTCACTGCCACAGAATCATCAGAGATTATAAAATTCCTTGTTAATTTAGCATGGATTTTTAATATTTTTATATTGTTGGCTATATTAAATTAATAAAGGCAATCTTTCCACTATGGAATTCATACAAATATGTCTTTAAGTACCAGGATATGCAAAGGAAGCCTGCTTAATATGTTACAATTGTTGAAAATGAGTATAAGAGAAGAAAAACTGTTACTTTTAAGTAAGCACCAGGATTTCAGTATGGTGTTTCCATAAGTCCATATGCAAGTTCCACACATTATTCTCATACATCTATCTTCCAAAAATATGAGGGACTGATTTTTAAAGGTATAATGGGACCAGTACTGTACAATGAACCACATCTAGTTTTTTTCTGCTATAATGCACTGCCAGGAGAAAACACAAGTGAATTGCAACTGCAGAATTACTAGCAAAACAAATTTCTAACTCCCTACAGGATTAAACATGGAAGATTTTTCAAAATATCATATAAATTATATGTATATGGTATCTATGGTATTTTTGAATTGATTAATTTGAGAAAAAAAACCACCATAAGTACAGAACTGCAGGTTAAGTCATGAAGCAACAAGATAGTGCTTATGATATATAGTGTCCCTTAAATTGGAATGGTATTTTCATGACCTAGTGGAAACTTTTAGGGTTAGATTTTTACTTGAAGAAAGTAAAAGTATTTTTCCCTCAATCTCATCCTGCTAAGTTCAAAAATTTATTAAATTTTGTGAATTTTTCCAGCACACCAAAATTATTTCCACCAAGTTTTTCAAATACAGGTTTTTCTGTGTGGTGGCTCTAATATGTGTGGAAGGTATTCTATAAGTCAAAAAACTTATATTGCTCTTTTTTACTGGGTAGAATCAGAGACAATGTTTTTGTTAAGATAGAATGTTCTCATTGCTTGCAAGAATTACTTTATTAGTAATCCATTTGTAAGACTATCAATAAAATTATTACTTTTTTATGGTAAATAAGTGATTGTGTAAATTTGATTTAAATATAAATACTTTATATGAAATTTACTGCAGATTCCAAAAGTCTGGTTAAGAAACGCTTCGTGTCTCAAAATGTACAGCAGATTAAGTATAGAAAGTGTATTTAGGTTTATGGTTCTTCAGAGTTTTTCCTAGAGAGAAACTGCCCCAACTATGTCTCAGTCACCAGGCCACAAAAAATGTATAGCAGGTAACACCCAAGAAAACAAAGCTTTCTCTACATTTTTTTTTCTTTTTAATGAAGAAACTCAAACCTGATTCTTACTTTACAAATAACTGGTATTGGTTCAGAGTATAGTTAGAAAAGCAGATCAGGTATAATGGGATAAAATACTAGAGCATGTTCATTAAGTCCTATTCAAATCAAGCTCCTCTGGTAGACATGGACCTTTGTGAGGTGCATGGGCAAATGAGAAACCTCAAGTCTTTTGGACGGACACCACTTCTGCACGTTACCTGAAAATACAGATAATTTACAGAATCCTTCAAATGTCACAGTGCCAAAGATCTTTCTGTCTCACACAATTCTTGAAATCAACAAGAACCAATTTGACAGAGGAAAGAAATCACACATGGATCATAAGCGATTTATTTTTTCCTAAGTCAGGACATTATTTATAGTTTTAATAAGATTTATCAGAATATGGTGGCATAAGAATATATGGTATATTTATTTATTACATTATTATTAGAGTTTATGGCCATAAATATCACAATTATTATTGGCAACCCTTCTTATGTATTTTGATGTTACTTCTTTAATGTAAAAGTGACAACTATTTTGGTCTGCTTCGTCATTTGGACTTTCCCCTAGAGGCTAGCTCTAAGTAGTAGCAGATTTAGCAGTTTCTTTTCCTTACTTGTAGAAAAATGTGGCTATTTGATCAGACAAAAACACTTCTCTTTCTGTATCCAAAAAAATTGTACTGGAACTTACAATGTGCCAAAGATAATTTGAGAGCAATCACATTTGATAGTTTGTTAGCTTGAGTGTGAAAGGAAACCAACATCTGCCTGTTGCCAAAATCCATTCCCTTTGAACCATTCTTGGATAAATCTCACAGCTGAAGCAATTTACATAATGAAAAAAATTACCATTGTCTGCTCATAGAACAGTTTTTGTACCTTTCATAGTTTTTATTATGCTTAAAACTGTGAAGTAGATATTAGATTTCTGTTCTGAATATTAAGCTCTTCCTGTTTAAAAACTATTTTTTAAATTGTAAGTTAATATTCCATATACTTGAGCAATACTAGTATGGGATGCCAGCACTGGTGCCTGAACCTGTATGGCCTAACACCACAGGAAGTCAACCCTATCCAAATGGAAAAACCCCTAACCATGGCACAGGCTATCTGTGGAACACCCTTCCAGTAAGCACTGAAGACCATGGAAGCTTGGGATGATTTATTTGTCTTCTTGAATAACAGATTCAGGACCTTCCTTACTGTGCAGTGCTTGTGTCACTTTATGAATGTTATATTTCCCCACCTCAAACCTGTCTGCACTCGGGTTGCAGCTGCCTGACCCAAACCTGGATGACTGCAACACCCTGAAAGATCAGCCCAAGGCTCTGAAGTGCTTCACAGTGAAACCCACAGACCACCACAGTGCTTTCTAGTTATTCTAAAAGAAAGGGACTAGAAAGAGCAAGTGATCAAGAAGTCACATCAAATGAGAAAATTATATTCCAGGATTCAACATTAGAGCTCCCATACGATAAACAGTGAATGGTACGAACTGATATCAAAGTAACTTATTTTGTGAAATTGGCATTATCTGTTGTGAATTAAATGTATTTTGATTCTACTGGCATTTGGCATTGCCATCTAAGAATAAAAGAGACACATGTTGACACTGAATTTGGACTTGCATGTGGTCTCATAACTGTGATCAACATAGGTCATAGGACCATTTCCACAAGCTTTGTCAAATGAAATTGAAAGTTAAATGAAAAGTTAAATCATTAGGTAGACTAAAGAAGTATGACTTCTTACATAAACTCTCTGAGTAGTGGATTTTTGAAATTTATTTCACATGTGAACTTACAAAGATTTATCCCATTTCTATATGAATTATGACTTGATTTTCTTAAAGATCACTATAATTATTCATGTTAATATGCATACAAGGTGGGACAACAATGGTGAAATGTGCACTTTTTGGTGAAATATCCCACTTTGTCTATAAGTTTTGTCTCAGCTCACCAGCACAGTAACAGAAATAATTGCTGGACATCTCACAGTTTCATCTGTTATACAATGCTGCTTACATAGAACTGGAGATAAAGGCAAAAGCTGAATCTACTTTTTGATAAGTGCTGATGGCACCATTTTCTCCCCAAAATGCAGACGTGCAATTCTCACTCATAAACTGAAAAAGCAAAAGCATTCTTATAAGAGGTGGTAAGGGAAAAGAAATTTATGTATTTTCAACTGATTTCCTTTGTTCTTTGTCTTCAAGATTTTAGACACAGATGCTGAAGACTAGTGTCCTAGATCTTGACAATGGCATCGGGCTTTTTAGATGTGGGCAGGAGAGATGGATTTATTACTTCCTCCTTTGTATGTTTTTTTATGGAGAAGTGAGTGACCTTCTAGTTGTTGTTCATAAATGGTAAAGGTACATTTGGTATTCATGGGAGAAGTTACCCTGTTATTACAGGTCAGATCTTCTACACTCCCATTGTTGAGTCCTTTCTAGAATCCACACTTGGAGTGGGTTATTTCCCTGAAAGATATGACATTGCCTTTTCTCCAAAAATATAGAAACCAGAGCAGGCAGCTGTTTTTGTCAGCAGGCTTCTTGTAAGAAAAATAGGAAAGTAGCAACAGAGCCTTAACTAGTTGCAAAGTTTATACTTCTAAAACATAATCTTAAAATTAATTCCAGCTAATAGAAATAAATTAATTTCCCTAGACCTACCTTGCTTTGGGGTTATTTTCCTCATAAATATGAAATCCCTTCTTAGTTATCTGTGGTAATATTTTATGTGTTCAGTCAGAAGCATTTATTCCATTCCCTGAAATACTGATATGACTTAGTCATATTAAACTTGATAATATTTTCATATGTTTCATTAAGCAGTGTCTTTGGACTATGGAGTTTGGCCTCTTCTCTACTCCCACATTTTCTTCCATTATGTTGCCAATAAAGATGGCTACAGACAGCAGCAAAATTATACAAAATAGAGCCACAGTTCAATATAGAGCTTCTTACCTTTGAATAATTCAGGTGCTGCTGACTGTGAACAGAATTCATAGCCATCTGTCAGCAAGTAAATTTAATTTAGGTAAACATGGCAATCCCTTCCTACTAGACAGCTGGCCACATAAAGTATGCCACCACACTTTGGAAAATCTCAGCAGAAAGACCAGTAACTGAATGAATATGGAGTTTATCCCTATCCAGAACCAAACAAAAATACATATATTTTAATTTTTATGTTTATATATTTACATATATGTACTTAATATATATGTATACTGAAGAAAAAATGTTTTCTCATATTTTAGGAGTATGTATTTAATGGAAAATATAGTTTAATAACAATTATTTAGTTTCTTCTTATATCAATATCTCAAACTGCACACTTCAAACATAGATAAATAAAATCAATAAAAATCAAAAACCCCTCTATATCCCCCTAAAATTAACAGAACTTTTGCATTTTCCATTCAAAACCAAGTTTTCTTGAATAGTACTGGGGGACCTTCACAGACCTGTTGGTGGAATTGCCACATAAAAATACCACATTATTTTTTGTTTTTTTCTGCCAGTTTCTTAACAGGAAGAGGACGACCCTCACTCTGCAGTAAGGAGAAGTTGATCATAACTGTTAGAACCTATGTAAGTTGAACTGGATAGATACAAGACAAATATTGAGTAAACAAAAAAATTATTTATCCTATCAACCTTTCATGATATCTTTTAAATTTACACAAAGTTTGTTATCTCCTTTGTACTTGAAATCTTGGATCTGCAGAAGCAGAGCAATCTGTACCCAGAGAATGAAACAGGGTACTTTCCTGAGTGCATAGAAGTAATGAATGCATAAAACGTCCTGAATGCATGAAATGCACTTAGAGCAGAGGACAGAAAATCTGTTGTTACTGGTAGGGGAGGAGAAGGGAGACTCATGTCACTACGGTAAATCACCAAGATCACCCAAGCAGCCTCTTTAATAATAGCAGCTTCATATTCATACTAAGGGGTAAGGTAAGTCCATGCTTAATTTGAAGAAAATGCCCTTTGTCTAACAGCTAAAAACCCTGAAGTTCATAGAGTCATAGAATCACAGCATGGAAAGTGTTGGAAAGCACCTTAGAGATTATCTAGTTCCAAGCCACCTGCCACAGGCAGGACATCTTCCACTAGACCAGGTTGCTAAATGCCCCATCCAACCTGACCTTGAACACTTGCAGCAGTGTTCGCAGTGTTCACTTCCACAGATGGGGCAAAGTTTTTGTGTCAGACTAAAAGTTCTTGTCATTCAATCAGCTTCTGTTTTTACACACAGCCTGATGAATTTCACTGCTCATACCACTTGCTTTGGAGTAATCCGTAAAACATTCAAAGACAACTGTGTAAGTATGACTGGCCAATTCTTTCTCATGTGCAGTTAAAGAAAGACACCGACAGATCAGTCTGGCAGGTTCTTACATGAAAGTAGCAAAGGAGGGAGAAAAAAAGCACATTTAAATAGGGTTTCTTATTTCCTTTGACTTTTCAGGCTATTGTTAATAAGCATCTGCCGAGGTTGTTCTTATGGGTATATAATCTCTTACAGTCTTACAACATTTTAGTATCTAAACAAGGTGATTTATTATATACAATCATGTATCTGAAGGTGCGAGAATTCTAAGAGCGGCCTTACAATACAATCAGTTATAAACATAAACAAGCAAAGTCTAAGTAAAACAACAACCAAAGCATAGAAATCTTAACACACAAAGTTCTAATGAAACAGCAAGCAAAGCATAGAATACCTAACAGGCAAAACTCTAGTAAGACTACAAGCAAGCATAAATCTGACATTACAGCCTCCTAGTAAATCAGCCTCCTTTCTCCTGACCCCAAACAGGGTTTTTCCAACCAGGGGGTCACAATAACAGGAAGGGATCACAAGATCACAGATTCCAGACAGGGGTCCCAGCCACGGGGATCACAATAACAGAGAAGGGTCTCGAGGTCCAAAACCCACACAGAGTCCCTGATCACAGGGTCACGATAACAGTGAGGGATCCCGAACCGCACAGATCCCGGTCACAGGGATCGCATGGACAGGAAGGATGTTCTGGGGTCCCAAACCCTCACAGACTCCCAGGCAGCCCCGAGCAGAGTCCCGGGGCAACCGCCGCAGGGGAAAAGGAAAGGGACCGGATCGCAGGGACAAGGAGTGGTCCCGGGGGTCCCGAACCCTCGCAGGGGGAAATGACGGGATCGCAGGGACAGGAAGGGGGTCCCGAGCCACACAGAATTCCCGACCGGGGGGTCTCGTTGGCAATGGGGGCCCCGGGATCCCAACCCAGGCAGAGTTCCCTGTGGTCCCGACCAGCGAACCGGCAGCAGGCGCCGCAGGGAGGAGAAAGGGGAGGGGGACCCCGGGGCCCAAATCCCAGGCGATAATAGATAATAGTACCTTTAGAATTCCATTCAGCTCCCTGGCAGGGCTCCTTCCTCAGGTGCAGAAGGTGGAGGTTGGATCGATAGATCGAATTAATCAATCAATCGACCGACCTCACTTCCAACCCAGAGGCTTTTTATCCCAAATTGCAAAATGCATATTCATATATTTTATCTACAAACTAGCCAATCTAGGTACAGTTCTAAAGTTTGTAAAACTTGAAAAACAACATCAAAACCTACGCACATATCTATTAAGGTAAAACTCTATCTTACTAGCATAAAGTTCTATCTTGTTATGTAGAAAACTTTTATCCTAGCATATATGAAAAACTTGTCTTTTCTACACAAAGTTCATGCAAGACTACAAGCAGCACTTTACCCTATATTTGTTTTGTCTATACTCTATCACTAGGCCTAAAGCTGTGTCCTTTTACACTGACAACGAGGACTTAGGGCATAGAAGCTTAAAGCTGAGGGTTAGATTTCTACTTTATGCATCTAAAGCTTTATATATTCTAATTTTTCTAAAGGCTCTAATTTCATCTCTGTACTTCTCACTCTCTGTGGAGGGTCCATGGAAACATGGACTCCAACAAGCATCTATGGTTGGCCTTGGTCTTTACAAGGAAATAGACCCTGAGCTGAAAAGCAGCATAAAATAAAATATGGTAGGATCATTGTCATTAGTAGGTGTTTTAAGCTGAAAAAAAGTTGGTAATGCTGACAGTTAACAGATTATTTCGTGTGTGTGGGTAAATGCACACATGGATGAAAGACAAGTGGCATGACCCCAGTCTGCCAACTGATAAGAGACAAGAACCACCAAACATGGAGCTGGTCATACATTCGGCTTCTACACAGGGACTATTCAGATTGGGAAATCGAGGCCTTGAATTCTGGAAAGAAGAGCAGATGTGAAAAAGAATTCCCCAAAAGAGGAAACAATCTTGGAAATATGAAGATACATAACCTGCAGATCCTGGAAATCAGATTTTTGGTGGAAATCAATCATTGAGCACCCAGGACTTTGCTCAGTAACACCCAGAACTGGTGACTAAACAATGGCAGAGCAAGAACTGGTATGACTTTCTGCCCATCCTTTCTGGGCTGACCTTCACTCTTACCTGTGGGGAAGGAAATTCTAGACTTGGGAATAAAGCCCAGAGTAAGGTAAGGGAATCAGTGTGCCATGAACAAGAAGGGTAAAAGATCTAGTTCTCCTGGTTCTTAAATAAACACCAGCATGCAGGCCCACTAGGGGTTGTAATTTTACTTTGTTTCACTTACAACAGAAGAAAACTAATTTCTATAATTTATTCTGGAAAGGGCTTTTTGCTATCCCAAGACAGTGTAATTTTTGTGTAGGGTGGAAAAAATCAATTGCAGATATAACTTGTTAGAAAAAGTGATGCTTTGAGATTGACCCTCTCCTTCTTCACTCCTAAATGGCAAATTAATTAAATTAACAGGAAAAGACCTTGGAAAAGAAGGTCTAAAAAAGAAGGTTGCACTGAGTTACTTTTCTTTAACTGTTGATACACACTCTTTATTTAATGGGAAATTGCTTTGGCGGGCTGTGCTTCTGTTGCTTTGGAGAATAAAGATGGATTTCTCAGTAGAAAATGATCAAATTCTTCACCACAGAGTCACTGGGCAGTAACTAAAGTTTGCATTGCTTCTGGAGCAACCCCAGGAGCCCCCACGACCCAGAAGAGGTCTCCGAGCAGGGTAGACACTGCCTGCACGTGCCCACCTAACTCAGGGCTCTGAGACATTCTGAGACAGCTGTTCCATCACTTGCTGTTTAGGTAACTAGTGACACCAAGGTTAGATACCTAATAAACCCGACACAGATAGCTTGGAAAACTCTGTGCTTGTCTCCTGCCCCTTAGAAACAGTCAGGCATGGCTCACCTCTCCTCACAGACACTGCTGTGCACTGTGACCAAGGTCCAAACCACAGACACCCCAGCAGAACTAGGAAAGGGAGCTGCCCTTCTCCAGTCTGACTCCATGCATGTATGACAGTTCAAGAACTAACCTCATACATAGAAAGAGGATATGAAAGGATTTATTTAGCCATCTTGGCCCACCTGTGTTGATTTTTGAGCTTGTGTAGGAGATTTAAACATCACATTTGCCTCAAACTCTCAAGGCCACAGAACAGCAGGAACTTGAGATAAACAGAGAGGAATTGGCAACAAAAAGGTGTTAATTCCAGACCAAGTGGAGCTGAGATTTGGTTAGCACATCCTAGTTAATGCATCCTGACAAAAAAAATCCCACTGTGGCAAACTCTGAGAAATTAAGCAACTGCTTAAACACATGGCATCCCAAATGATGGCAACATCTGTGACCACCCTGTGGATACTCAGAACTTGGGAACTTGGTATAAAGGTGGTACCTTTATATCAAGGACTGACTCTGGAGACCCTCACCAAGAAGAGCAGTAGTAGAAGGACCAAGGGGGTGACATCTGCATCTACAAGTGGTGACATCTTTCTACTTCTTTCTACATCTCTCTCTCTCTGTCTCTCCCCTATCCCCCTTTATTTCCTATTTTTTACTATCTCTTTCTACCTTACATTTACTGTTAAATAAAATCTGTACTATTGACTTCAGCATATGGTCTCCTTTTCACCTTAGTTCTGGCAGAGACACCTCTCAGTAATCGGTTCATAACAGCTTGGGGCATCAGCAGCATGCCCCATATAAATATTTTTGCTACAGAAATATATGAAGTGGATACACTTTGTAACTTTACACCTCCTAACACATGCAGGGTATAAAATTATACCTTGCAACTGCAACCCAACAACCCAACAAAATTGAATAAGGAAAAAGGCATGTTTTTCATCAGTATTTATGTCTCAGAAGAAGGGAGAACATGAACGGAACTATTTTCTGAGGATGCAAAATCTTGACAGTCAAGTTTTACCAAGGATAATTCTTTATGCTGTTAAAATAATGTGAATTCTTTCGTGGATAATTAGAAAAACAGTGGTTCCTTTTTTAAATTATTTTGATCAAGCCTTCACTTCAATTAAATCCCTCTGTCTTGCAAACATAGGAAAGCAATTGTTGCATACGAGTCGTAGCTTGAGAGGCAAAAATTGCTGTGTCCTTCTGTCAGCTGTGCAGGTAGCTCAAGGCAGTCTTACACACATCAACAAATAGCTATAAATGCACTTGCCTGCCCACACTCTGTAAAAGTAGGCCGTAGGCTTTTAGAGCCAAGACAGGTAATTTTGGTTTACAAGCACTGCTTTTAGAGTATAGAGAACAGAGGAGGTTCAGTGCTTTGTTGAAATTTCACTTGGTTAAGAGAAGTACATCCAAAAATCCTTTGGAGCTTGCTGAATCTCCTCTCAATGCATTGATGGGCAGATAGGAACCTGAGTGTTTGCTGGGAGTGTTGCTGAAGCCCTTCCTGCAGGAGAAACACAGGCAGGGAAACCAGCCAGTGCTCACAGAGAGCCTGGTGGTCTCTGAAGTCACTGTACAGAGTAGGAAAGGGCTAGCATAGTATGAGTTTCTCAAAGTCCTGTTTAAGAATCATAGCAACAAACTGTGTATAAGAGGTGGGGGCGGGGATGGGGGGGAGATAAAGAGGGGCTTATATTTAGCATGCAGGTATATCTGAGACCCTTGCTTCCTTGTTTTGCTGCTGTGATGTTCACACTCAGGGAGCATGTGCCTCACTCAGGTTTGCTTTGATTTAACACAAGCCGTGTGTACAATTTCCTGGCAACTCCACTTCACCTTTATTCTAAATTAACAAGGGTAACCCTGTAGGGCATACAGAATATCAGTGTGCAAAAAAAAATCTGTGCACAATCTTCATAGTAAGACAGAAAAGATTTTTCAGAAAATTGTATCAGAAATATATTATATAATAAATATCAGAAAATTCTAGATAAAACCCCATGTTTTTCCTTAGGTTTTCCTTAGAAAGAGAGGAAGCTATCAAAATATTTATTTAAAAAAAACCCTCAACAAATCCATGAAATTGTATGTTTTATAAGGAGCAGCTCCTGACAGCCTTTTATCTTAAGCTCTTTCAGCTCTCAGTATGTAAAGCCAGTCATAGACTTGGAACATAAATATCTGTGTGTATACAAGCTCTTTGTATAAAATGCAGATAAGTATTGTTGCAGCTTTATGCCTGAATTTGTTTGCAAAAATACCTTCAAACTGCTTTGACTGCAAACTAGTCATATATAACTCATATATTAATGTAAGTATACATGAGAGTGTATGACTTTTAAGAAAAGATTACTTATAATGTTGGTACTAAAATAGACAGAAAAACTATATTAGCAATGAGACACTAAATTGAGAGCCTTAAATGTGTTTTTCATTTAGCATTAGAGATGGAAAAATTAATATTCTAAAAGTAATTGCAGGCATACTTATAACAACTATGAATAAATTATGTCTGTAGCATTGCCTACCAAGAATAAGTAGTTCTATACAAAACAAAAACAAAATCCTCCCCTCTTTTTTGATTAACCTAAGCAACAAGAGAAGTATTTATGCAGCTGCACTGATCTTGAACAGAGGTGGGACTTTAACAAATTCAATTTTCAAAATGAAATGTTTAACTTTTGATAAAAAACAAATTAAAAATTTTCAGAAAGACATCACTAACCAAAAGCTTGATGTGTAAGTTTTTCCTATCTCTGCTATGGCCTTTGGAACAAAGCCCATTGATGGAAATCATCAGAGGGGGGAGGTAGATCACAAATGTTTTCAAATTTATGAAGCAATTCATGGAAGTTTCATATCTCTGAACTTTGCTGTTACTTTAAGTTGCAAACCAAAAGTAAATCAGTGTGGTGGAAAACTTCCCTACAGGACAGGAACAAAGAGAATGTCTACTAAGAAAAATATCTAGTACTTTGAAAGAGATCACAAAGAAGGGGCACCAGACAGAAAGGACCTTGGGCCTTGCTCCTCTGGAACAGCATTGCCATCCCTTCCTTATAGCACTAAGTTAGAAATACATAACACATGACTCTCTTACTCCTAGCACTGGACTTATTGTGCAGCCAGGCAGGTCTGTCTTAAAAAAAACAAAACAAAACCAAAAAACCCTGAAAACAAGCAAACAGACAAAAACAAACAAGCAAACAAAAAAGTAGCAGTGCTCCTTTGCACTGTAAGGTGTGTAACTCTGAGCCAAACCAAGTTGCAGGTCAGGCTATCTATTTTTCAGTAAAAATACCCATGCACAGCTCCATGGGTTCCTATGGAAAGAAAAAAAAATCAAATCTTGACAATAGCCCATGATTCTACTGAATAACCTGTGCTGGGTGCTGTAACCTGAGACAGCTCTCTGACCTGAGACATTACTATTAAGAAAATGTGATTATTGCTTTAACAGGTTGTGGATGCCCTGAGAGGAGATGTTAGATAAAGGGCAAAGAGGTAAGAAAAAAACCCCAAAAAAACAAAAAACCAAAAAACAAACAAATAAACAAACAAACAAACAAAAAAACCCCAAAAAAACCTTTCACTTATAATTTAAATGACATCTGACTGGTATAAATTCACAAAATTGTGGTTGTTTGGTTGTGTGGGTTTGGTGTGACATCAGTTGAAGATTGTTTTATAAAGGAGAGATTTTTTCCAGTATTGTGGACTGCTGAAATAGTATTCCCACTGTGTCTATCTGGTTTTTGTGACACTATGATGTCCATGCCCCGATGTTGAAGCATAAAAATTGAATGGTTTTAAAACTACAAAATTAGTTGAAATTTAATCTCACATAGTACATCTTTATTAATATCAAACAGATTAATTATTATAAAAATATTACCATAAATAATATAGGGATTAATAATTTAACACCTATAAAAGAATTGCCATTTTTCATAAAATCTTACCTAATTACCATTTGAATTGCTCAGAAAATTCCATGCAAAGTAGCCCAAGGTTTGTGCTGTTCTTGTTTTGCACACTGAAAAATCCTGTTACACTAATTTAGGTCTTTAGAATGTGACCAGTTTTTCCTGTCATAGCCCTGCATCTGGGAACTACTCAAGCACTAAGGAGTTCCCACTTTAGGAACTGACTATAGGAGATTCCCCATCTTTAAGTAAATGTTACAGCTTCAAGTCAGAATACAGGTTTCAATCCTGAATCTAGTCCAAGTCTAACAGAATGAGTGACTTTATGCATAAGAAAAGAATTTTTTACATAAACATCAGTTATTTTCTGACACTATTATCTTACTGCTTATAGGAAAAGGCCTAAGACAAATGAATTCACTTATTCATTTGAATGCCTGGATGAAATTTACCATACATTTATTCCTCATCTTGTCATTGCCTGTGAAAAAATAGCAATTAATTTTTCTTCCAGACATCATCTGCCTTCACTGTTTAGACGATAAAATGAAAGATGAGAAGGTAATGGGGCGGATCTAGATGTCTCCTGTTCTCTTCCCTCTTCTGTCTGCTATCAGGGGGTGCAGGATTGTGTATACCTTTTGTCTACCTAGCTTGACTTGAAACTGAAAAGAGGTAGGTTTAGATTAGACATTAAGAATAATTTTCTTCCTCTGAAGGTGGTGAGGTGCTGGAACAGGTGGCCCAGAGAAGGTGTGGATACTCCATTATCCACAAGGCCAGGTTGGATGGGGTTTTGAGCAACCTGGTCTAGTGAAAGTTATCCTTGTTCAATTCAGAGGAGTTGGAACTAGATGATCTTTAAGATCACTTCCAACTCAAAAATGCTATGGTTCTATGATTTTAGTACAAAGCTGCAAGGCTGAAAAACATAAATTAAATATTGTCTTTACATACAAGGAAAGAACTGTAGAACAAAAAGGACTTGAAAAATGAGGATCTAGGGCCTTGTGCCACCTGGAATAAAAGGAAAACAAACCTGACAGAAATCAGAAATGAATTTTCCTCCCAACTGTGCGCGACATAGAGCTATTAGTTATAACAACATAGTTTTCCAGAAGTACATTCACACAAAACCAGCAGGACTGGAGCTCGAGATAACACATGCACAAAATCCATTAGCAATTTGTAAGAGCTGAACCGTGCTGACAGACTAATTCCTCCAAGCAGCAGTTCTGGGCTGAGCTGTGCAGCGCTGGCCACAGCACTTCACCGTGCAGCGCTGGCAGGCTTGGCACCACCTGCCACCAGCACCTCTAGAAATGTCAGTAAATAACACCCTTTTTTCTACTGCTGCTGACAGAAGTGCCCAAAGAGCTCAGACAGGAACAGGTCCTGTGCATTTATATAGCATCCATCAACACTTAACATGCCAAAGGGCAAGGGAGGTGATGCCTTCCTCTCTCTTTCCTTCTCTCCGGAGGGAATAATGCTCTCCACCTTGTAGCTTCGCCCCCACTGCAGGGCGCAGCTAAGGCTGGAGACAGGTGTCCTGCACTTCTGTAGCTGGGACAGCAACGCTGCCCTCCCTGCTTCACAGCATGCTGGAGCAGGGAATAACAAGGCTCTGGGGTCACTGAGTCAAAAATCCTTTTCATACTTTTGACAGAATCTCAGTGTAATTTTCTGACAAAAAACAGCATGCACTCTAACCAGCTGAAATACACCAGTAACATCTCTGAAGATCTACACTACAGAAACAGCGTAAACTTCCGTGGACATCTGAGAGGCAGTTTAGCTGAACTGCACCAGTTCCTGGTAATGAGTCTGAAGAAAGATCCCTGCATCTCAGAAGCTGGGGAAGTTGACGTAGTGGCCGCAGTTTCAAAATCAAAGCACATTTTGTGTGCCTTGCTATCAGCCAGTGAAGCTGTGATAAGAGATTTTATTTCATGATGAGCATGTCTGAAAATCAACCTCCTCCATGGTACTTCAAGCTGGGCAGTAATCAGAGGGCCTCAAAGTCAACTTAATCACAATTGAGGTCGAAATTTCAACTTTTTAAACTAGCTCCTACCTAATTCATACAACTACCACTTGTAGTACATACACTAAGAGACAAGAAAAAGGAATTTAAAATACAGCAGTATAATCTTTCTGCTTTGCTTTATTAGCCTCATAAAGTAATACTAATTTTTTACTATTGTCATATAAAAATCCAAAGGCTTTCTGTTACAAAGAGAATTGGCTTTTCAAATCACAGATTATACTCCAATTAATATGGAATTACTATATTCTGATAAAATATGTGATGTGCAATATTTAATAAAAGAGGCTTATTTAAAGGATAAGAGCAATACCATACAATATGTCACAGCATTTTTCATTGTTCTAAAAGAGTTGTTTTAGCTATTTCTTCAATAGTTAAAGTAAATCTTCAGAGACTGGCAAAAAGAATGTGACTAGTTACACTGTTCTTGTTTCTGCAGGCACATTAATTCGTTATTGCTGAATTCTTGGCAAATTTGTAACACTACGTATTTGCTTTCAATAAAGGAAGGTTAGAACATTTTGTTTAAGAGTCCTATACTTCCAAATAATTATTTAAATGCAATGACAAGATGTAGGCTCTGGATACAGAGTCTAAGACAGAAGCAATGTTTTAAATTCAAAAAACTTATAAAGTTTGCTGTAACCATTATATCACTGTAGCTAAATCTTCAATGAATACAGCCAATGCATAAGAACAAAGAGTAAAATAAAGATCTCATCTTTGAGTGTGCAACAGAAAAAGAAAAAAGGAACAAAGAAAAAAAGTGCTCACCTGCTTTACAAAGGATATCCAAACCCTTAATAATATTTCTATCAAATATTTGAGCTTTTTTTCCCCGAATCTTAGATGTAGGTGTGTTTTGTGCAGCTGGAGTACAAAGAAGGAACAGAAGATAGAATTCGGAAGCACATACATGAGATGTTCCTTTTACCACATGCAACGTAGGATTTGGAAGCAAATGTTTCTTACACCACCAACAGAAAAGGGGCTCTATTGAGTAAAAAAGGCAAGTTAAATTATATTTTTCATTTTTAAACTTTTTTTCAGAAAAAAATTCCATTATTGTCCAACTGCCTGTTTTGAATATTAGTAATATGAACTTGGAGAGCCAGACAGATATTTCACAAACTTTTTTTCCTCTTTTAGTTTGTTTAAGACCTCTAAGTAAACTAATTTTTCATAAAATGTCATTAATAACTTTTCAACTCAATGGTACATTCACTTTATTATTTATTTTTAATTCTGTTAGTGTAGTTTCTTTTGGTTCTCTTTTTGTCTCTTCTGAATTAGACTTTACTTTTTATCTCTCAAGCATTCACCCAGCTTAGGAGAACAACTTCTCGATTTTACTCTATTTACTATTGAAAATATTTGTTTCACTTCTTTATTCCAGGGTATGCAGAAAAATTGGGAAATAAACATCTTTATAGCTATATAAAAAAATAAAAATCAATTTAAAAAGACATCTGTCTACATTTTCTTACTAAATCCTAAAATAATGCAATATAAGAGGAGTATCTGTGCTTAGATCAGATTTTTTTGGCCATTTTCTCACCATTTCATAACTTATGGCTGAGGAAAACACTGCCTCATACATGGCAGGGCAAATGAACTGTAATTCTTGTCCAGCAGCTCAAGGATATCTATTTAAACTATAGAGAATGCAGATTACATTCTGAAGTCCTCAGAATCCAGAGTATAGCAATGGAAATGCAAGTATTGGGCAGGTGTCCACTGTGCAGGTTTTGAAGGACAGGGTCATGAGCAAAAAGAGGCATGACCCTGTGCACAATTACTGAAGCAGAAAGGGGACTTTTTTTCCTCTGGGCTGTATTGGGTTTGTGTGGCAAGGTTATGGTAAGGGGAGTCCTGGAGCTGAGGTTCCCCTGCAGCGTGTGGGGCAGGCCATGGGGAGGCAGCTGAGTCTGTTCAGCCCATGGAGGTTGCAGGGGAGGAGTGATCCACCCATGGCCCCTGCAGAGCCCCATGCCAGAGCAGAGGCATGCCCAAAGGAGGCTGTGATCCTGTGGGATGCCCATGATGGAGCAGACTCCTGGAAGGACTGAGGACCCATGGAGAGAGGAGCTCATGCTGAAACAAGTTTTCTGACAGGGTGTGACCCTGCAGGAAACTCATGCTGGAGGAGCCTGTTCCTGAAGGACTGCACTCCATGGAAGGGACCCATGCTGGAGAAGTCAAGATTTATCTTCACAGCTTCATTTAGGTTCTCTATTTTGAGAAGTATTTTGCTTCAATAATAGGTTTATGTGCTAATAAGCCAACCTTTAATAAATAGAAGCATTTTGGTGGGTTTGGTTGGCTCACTTTAGAAAAGCATTAGTTTCACGTCAGGAAAACAGCTGACTCCTGGCCCTTTTAAACAAACAAACAACCTTAGTCCACCTCCAGGGACACAGATATGTACTAAAGAGAGGCTTGTGGTGTTTTAGAACAAAACCAGAATTGAATGGAAAATGTTACCTAGGCAACAAAACATCTGAGCAGAGGTAAATTATAGAAAAACTGGCCAGCAGGGAATGAGTCTGGTGACAATGTCAGAGACTTCCCCTGTAATAACAAGAGAATAAAACAGAATATTCTGGAATTGAGCAAACATTTTAGAAACAAACGCCTACTAACTTTATTTTGAGGCAAAAAGGTATAAAACTTCCTTCGTCACATTGTTTTACAGCTTGGTCTATAGTGGTGTACAGCTACTTTTGGAGGACAATATACCCCACATTTGTTTTCATAAACTCTCAGTCCATTCAGGATATTCATCAATGCAATCCACAGCTCCAAAGAAAGAGGGAGAGGTATGCAAAAATATCATGATCCAAATATGTTGTTTTCAAATTGTGTTCCTGATAAAGTCAATGCCAAAGTTTGCACTGACTTTAATTAGGTGAAGAAATCAGTACTTTAAGACCAAATTCAAAGCCACTAAGCTCTGGAAAAGGCTTAAATTTAGGAAGGCTGGCTTTACTGGTACTGATTTAGGCCATGGCTGAGAATAAGTTCCTTCCTGTAATACACTTTTATGATATCAAGAGGGGTTAAATTAACACTAGTTCCAACTTCTGAATATTTTCTAACTTCATACCTTTCAAATGAGTACAGAAAGGCAATTCAAAAACAACAACAAAGCATCTCATTATGGATTAAAAAAGGAGTTTCTATGACTAAGAAATGAAAAGATTTTATAAATCAAGTCCCTTGCACATATAATGAGACTGGAGAAAAAAAGAAAAGACAAAATTTATTTTATCTTGGCACTGACGCTAAAGAACTATTTGAATAGAGGAGTGATGACATATTTAGTGTCACATCTGTTTATCTGCATGTGGCAATCTGAGGGGCCTGTCAGTGCTGCATGTCAAGACTTTAAAGGTGTGTGCTCGTGAGGGTGGGGGTGAGATGTGTACACACACAGTAGAAATGATAAAAGGAACAAAAGGAGGCAATCTAAAGGCTTCAGATACCTTACATGGATAATGTGATTGACAAAGAACAAGACAAACAAAGGATAGAGGAATCAAATTGACATCATTTTTGTATTTACCACATTTTAAAATAACCCATTTTCATGTGAGAATGAGATTAGAAATGGAGACAGATAGAAAAACAGCCTGTCAGTTAATGGCATAGCCAGGTAAGTTAAGACCTTATGAATTTTAATAAGCGTGTTGGCCCTGTACAAATTCTTTTTAAGATAGTGACAAACTTTCTGAAAGGAAATAAGATGACATATTTCATACTGATTATACTGCTTAGAATTAGGTGTATGCCAATCCTCCCCTTACTCATCACACTCCCCTTCCCCATAGCCCCACTCAAAACAAACTGAAATCTGAAATTAGTCTGCATATAAAGAATATTCATGATTAGTAAATAGGCAGAGATTACAGATGATTCTTTTGTCCTTTATCTCCACTGATGGTACTTGTAGTTAGGCTACAGAGACCATTTTGAGGTGGTGTACAGCAAGGCAGCTGAAAGGATGTTAGTTACACTGAGCAGTTGAATTTTCTGCAATAGTAGTATGGAAGAAAAATTGGTGCTGTGTCAGCTCACTGAATGTAAATCATAGTGAAAGAAAGAAAATGTTGTTATAATGCAGCCCTTGGGAATAGAGAAGGTCAGAGATGAAGAAAAAAGAAATTCTAACAAGTATGTGATGAGCAAAGTTGTGAATCTTATGCAATCTGAATCTGGCTTTCTTTATAAGTAACTCCTTCTGTCCTGTGTCGTTCTTGGAGAATCCATCTGGCCTGAGTTTGAAGTCAGCAAGGACATTTAGTTATTGAGAAGCCCTTATTTTTCCCCCATGTCTCACTTTCCTGAGAGGACTTGGGCTTGGGGAAGTTGAGGAAGAAGGGGCTGATGAACAAGAGTAAAATCATGAAGGTTTACCTCTTTTCTTTCTTCTTTTTTCTTTTCTTTTTTCTTTTCTTTTCTTTTATTTTCTTTTCTTTTCTTTTCTTTTCTTTTCTTTTCTTTTCTTTTCTTTTCTTTTCTTTTCTTTTCTTTTCTTTTCTTTTCTTTTCTTTTCTTTTCTTTTCTTTTCTTTTCTTTTCTTTTCTTTTCTTTTCTTTTCTTTTCTTTTCTTTTCTTTTCTGTAGATGGAATCTTTGTGACAGAATTTCCCTCTTACTTTTTGATCCAATGACAGAAAACTAAATGGATTCCTTAACCACTTCCAGTCCTACACATCCCCTGTTCAGCAGAGCAACCAAGTGTCAAAATCTGGATTATAAACTCAGCTCAAACCTTGTTAAATTCAGTGTAAGACTTTCTACCGGGTCAGAACTCTCCACATTTGCCCTAACATGACATAACTAAGTAAATATTAAAAGCTAAATGTAAAAATATTCCTAAAAAGACAGTTGTCTAAATATCTACTTTATTGCTTATGAATGTTTTGTCTTTCTTAAGGTCTTGACCTCACTCACTGGAAACCTGTTTTCAAGGAGATGTGTGTGAATAAAGGAAATTGAATGAAGTGATTGTAAATACATTATTCATTTCTAGTCATTACTGATGACCTTATGTGTAACTTGTGAGTGACAGAGCATAGCACAGCTATGAATGATTGTTGTGAGGTCATCAATCAAGGGCAGAAATTAATTCTGCATCTATAAGTGCCTCATTGCAAATCTTGTGTAGTATAATCCTTCTGTTTCAATATTTATGATTTTTGTAATTCAGTATTTTTTAAAATTTAAGTACACTGCCTTGAGCAATGGAAGACAAAAATATATCAACAAGTTTTTATCTAAAAATGTCCTTTTTTATCCAGAACTCTGAGACATTAGAGTATTCTTGGGCTTGTCTAGGAAGGGACAGATTATGCCTATAGCAAGTTGTATTTATGTTAATAGGAGCTCTGTCACTGAATTTTCAATAAGGACAGTATCTCTGAATTTAGAGTAATCCATGTATTTGGGAACAGTTTTTAAAAACAAGTTTATGAAAAGATGGTTTTATTTTAATTTCCATAAGAAACACTATTAAAAAATTTAAATTATTATAGAATTTGATAATTTTAATATATTAACATATAACACAAAAGACTAACTTAAATACTTTTACAGTGTACCACAGCAGTAAATTAACTCCCTATTAAGCACATGTATATCTCTTGTGTAATAAGAAAAACCTGCTCTAGTATTAATCATGAATTAATATGGAATAAAGAATGGAAGAAATACTTTTGCCCTTGAAAACCGCCTCAACTACAGATGAGGATTTGTCTGTATTTATTCAGAGAAGTTATTCAAAATAAAATTGAAAAGCTCAACCGATTCAATAAATAGGTGGACAGATAGATAGATAAATAGAAAGAAACATAAAAATTAATGCAATTAATCATCACTATGGAAGCAAGTTGAACCCCCTGCAAATAGAAAGACTTCTACAATTTAATTTAGATTACCTAAAATAAGACATACTGCTAAGCATGCAGAATTAGACTATTCCAATCAAGTTGCACAAATATGAAGATTCTAGGCAAGAATTAATATCGCGTATGGCAATCTATTGAAGCCTAGTTCTGACTAAAAGTGTTTGTGAAGCATGCAATATAAATCCACTTATCAAGTATAAGTATTTTCAGTGTATTTTACTAAGATTGTTCCTAAGGACAACCTTCCAACCAGACTGTATTTTGATCAAGTTTTTCTTAAAATGCAATTGATGTACTCTATAATCTAGACTCACCTGGATAGTATATAAGAAGACTTCAATGTCCAGCCTGCTGAAAGTCTAGCTTGCACACTGAGACATTGTGCAGACCTTTCTTCTGAAGATGTTCCTTCCTGTAAGGCCCTGATGGAACTCAAACACCTCAGGATATTTTTCAACTGGAGCTACAAATTTAAATGGGTCATAATATCCTGCACAGATTTCAAGTCACAAAATCCTGTGTCAAGCAAAACTTAGACCCTCTGAGGCTTTATTAGGAAACTTGCAATTGAGAACAGCTTACCAAAAAGCTTTTCAAATGAACTTCAGCCAAATAATGTGGGGACAGCAAAACATCTCACTTTCATACTGGAAGCTGTGCAAAGAAGGGCTCGTCTGAAATGAGAGCATGTTTGGAGACAAACTTTCCAAAAATCGTAGCTGAGACAATACTCAGCCATACACTGGTGAGGATGAGCTGCTGCACACCAAGCACCTTGGCTTAGCAGCTGTGGGCCCAGATGACTGCTCTTCAGTGCAAAGTGAAAACCAGCCCCCAATTTCCACAGGACCAACATAGACACATTGTGACTCCTTGCTGGCATTATTAACAAAGCATAAAAGTTTGGCTTTATAACCTGACATTTTTATCCATAAACCAAACTGTGCTGAGCAATAAATAGGCAAAAAAAAAAAAAAAAAAACAAAACCCTAAGAAAAGTCACTGCTGTATTTCAGTACTTAAAGAGAAGCTACTTAGGGTACAGAAGCACTCTCTTCCTTCACAGGAAGTCAACCACAGGGGCAACAGGTACAAGTTACATGAGGAAAGGTTTCACCCTGGTTCGAGAAAGAAAATTTTTATGAGAACAATCACCCACTGAGACAACATCCCCAAGGGCATGGTAGAGCACTCAGAAGGAGGCTTTCAACATGTGCCAAACTTGTCTTGGCTCCCTCTCCCACAAAAATTTAGACTAAATGATCTCTCTAGGTCCTTTGTTGCAAGAGGACACAAAATGAAGGACATGAACTCCATCCCGTTCACAGGGCAAAAGCCACACCTTTATTATCTGACATATTTTCACCCAGACCATGGATTGGAGGACAAGCTTGACACCTCTCCAACCACGTTGGTCAAACCAGAATTCCATCAATTGTCCCCTCCCCAAGAGAGGAATGAGAAATATATTTGTATTAACATAAACACTACTTCTATTTATAACACTCATGCGAGAAAGAATTCAGAAACTATGAAAACATCAGAAGGCTGAAAAAATCAGTGTGACAGTCCTTATAACCTGAGTTGAATTGTTCTATGATTCTACCACTATCTCAGCTCATCAGACAGAACTTCTGCACCAAATTTTCTTCAATATTTAAAAACACATCACAATTCCCCAGTGTCTTTACCTTTCCAGGAAACTACCTAAAAAATATTATTACTGTAGTTAGGATTAAATTCTGCCAAAACTCCCACTCCCTTTGCTATTTGTGGGAAGGAGGGAAAGGTTGAGGGAAAATAAAGGTGTTTTTAATGGTTTATTTTACTTCTCATTATCTTGCTATGAGTTTTTTAGTAATAGATTCACTTAATATCTTTAAGTCAAGCCTGTCCTTATCTCAGCTTATGAACCCTTCATCTATATTTTCTCTCCTCTGTCCAGTTGTGGGAAGGAGTGAGAGGCTTTTAGGAGTTTGGCCAGCATCAAACCCCAACAGTAGGCCGTTTTATGGTTCTATGATTCTAACAGTAAATGAAAAATTATAACAAGTTCAACAGACGATGATATCTCATGAGATATATACTTAGGCAAAGCAGGTAGTTATCTCAAATCCCAACTTTTTCCAAAGAAAAAACTAAAAGAAATTACAAAGCAAATCTAAGAGTGGGGTTTATATCTTGGATATAAATACTTGAATTAGACTACTCAAAAGGTGGGAAATAATTACACTAGCAGTCTGTAAAACTCAGTATCTTTCCACAGAGGTTTATTAAAAAAAAATATCAATTTAAACTTTCTTGATCTGATTCCTGCACAAACTCCCTGTAACCTCAGTGGTATCACCCTCATCTGCCCCGCTGCAAGTAGCTAGAATGATTTAGGTAGCTCAGCTTGCCAATTAGGATTGTGATTTGGCTTATAATAACCAGACCTGCCTTGAAATGTTTCATTAGCACATTGTTAATTTCCCATAAATGTTTTTACGTGGAAAAAAAAAAAAATGACATTGCTAAAAAGTTATACTTCAAAATAGGGAGAAAAAGGAGAAAAAGTCACCCTGAAATAGAAAAATTCCCTATATAAAAAAGCACAGCTGTAACAGTGAGCAAGAATGTTTACCAAAACACCCTGCTCAGTTTTAGAATTTTTAAAAAAATCTTATCTTTAATGCTTTCTTTCATTTTTCAAAATTATTTTTTAAGAACAATATGTGGTAATTTCTATACCTGTTGCTTTTCAGTTGGAAAAATTGTTTTGTTTGTTTGTATGAACAGAGACCCAAGCATCTATTCAAATTCAAATCTTGGCATAATTTATTATCAACTACAATGCATATTGTACTTCATCTCTCAATAGGCAGACTTTTCAGTGTCAGTTCAAAGTGAAGACTGTGGCCTTTCCTTACTGAAACACTAATGGGAAAAACCTTTTCTTTATATGCTGCTTAACAGCTGCAGCAGTGAAGATGTGCATTCATTCATATTCCATCTTCAAAACTTTGAGATTTCAATTGTTCAGAAGTTTCACCAAATGTTCTTGTGTTTGGATTAATCTGTGGAAACTATCTCTGAGGACAACAAGCAATCTCATCTTGAAATCCAGAGGGTACCACAACAAAAAGAGTAAACAAACAAACAAATTGAAAATAAAACAAAGACAGGAAAATACATAAATTTCTGGAGCTAGATCTGGCATTATGCCAAAGGAAAAGGAGTTTCAACATGAAATAGATCTACACAGTGAAACACAGATTGATTTTTTAGCAATGTCCTCCCCTTTTCAGTTTGAATATACTTTCTGGAAAATAAACCCTCTTCCTATGTTTTTGCTTCCTACTCTTTTGCTTCTACATGGTCCAATTAGCACTTAAATAAAAAGCAGGTCAGGCTGACATATAACAAGCTATGTCTTAATATATAATGAACCTGCACTCAAAGTATACATACAGGGTTCTCTCCTAGTCTTGGAAAATATAAATAAGGGCTAAGAACAAAATATATATGGTCAGATGTTCGAATTGACTAACACTTATACGTCCACCAAATCCAATATGAGACAAGATGGGGAATTGGTCTGCTTTCTCAAGGTTCAGTAGAAACAGAAGGTAGAAGTAGTGGAGGGGAATTCACTACAGCAGTTACTATGACTACTATGACTCTGTTATGGATGTTGTGCACAATATTACAGAGCTCTTAATATTTTCTTTGTTAAAAAAAAATCAAAAATCCAAATACTCCTAAAATCAAACCCATAAGCAAAGTGAACCACCCTCACCCACCCCCAAACAACAAAAACAGAAATACCTTATTTACAGAAACACCTTATTTACAGAAACACCTTATTTGTTCTAGTACAGAAGCATCCAAAGTTTCAAGAATTACTTAAGTCCTGTCCTATCTTTGTCTGGTATCCTCATTTGAGGAGGAAGTCATATCCTCTCCTTCAGATGCAAATAGCATATAGGCATGAGGTTTATTATTTTCTGCAGTAAAGATTTCATTCAACAGGTGTAGAAAACACAACTCACCCAGGAGACTCACCTACAACCTTTCTCAGACTTCTCACTGAATTTTGAGATGTAAACTGTGCAGTGTGAAAGCCTTCTTTGGCTTGTTTGGAAATCTGAGCAAATTGTATGTGAAATTCTGTTGTCTGTGTAAGAACACAGTGGCCATGATTTTGTACAGCTACAGAATATGTTAACATACACAACTAAGACTATGAAGTTCAGGACTATGCCTTTTACCTGTCACACCTCTGCCTGATGGGAATATTCTAGAATATTAATTTCTTTTCAAGGAATGCTTCAAATAATACTATAAAATGGTCCCAGGCATTCATGTTTTCATGCAAACTTTGTCGATTTTCTCTTCTACATGCATAAAATTGCTGTTGATAAAATGGCAAGTATTAAAGAACCTTGATACCCTTCTAAGCTAAATATTTACTTGTTTGACAGAGGCAAAGGTAGAAAAACAAACATCGCCCTCAGAAAATACAGTACATCAATTACACATCAAGACACATCATTGAAATCCAGGTATTCTATTCTTCAGTGTTTTGTTCTTAACCAACAGACCCCACTGTTGGTGGGGTCTCCTCAATCCACTGCATTTTTAGTATAATGTAATCATCCCAAAGTACTCATACAATTAGAGACTTTTAACTTCATTATTACTGATGGAATTTAGACTAATTAATAATTCCCAAAAGAACACTTAGCATAATCTACATTTTGACAATAGAGCATGAAAATTAAAAGAACAAATGTATGCACATTTCCAGCTGCCTTTGAATTATGATGGTGACATTAATAATTTGTTATATTCATTGCTCAGCATTTATTGAAACTGCTCATAGAGCAAGATAAACATAATTAAAATTAATGAAACCTAAGGAATACACAGAGGATCAGAAGTCAATGTCAATTGCATTTGCTACTTACAGACAATTCTGAAGTTGAAGGTTTGCTTCTATGTGATTGAGAGTTGACTGGTGTACGATTAATTGACAGGTTTCTTATTTTATTCCAACTGAAATTCTAGTAAGAGGTTAGCGAAAGAAAGCAATTATTTATGGGACAATTCAGTGGTAACTTTTGCATTTACTTGAAAATATTTCTTGGAGTGATGGAACTTATAAAACTTTAATAGCTTGCAATGAAATTCTCATGACTATCCTGACAATACTGTGTCTTCAATTTTAGTTAAAGCAGAGAAGCTGGCATATCTCTAATCTGAGATCATTTTAACTGTATGTTTATTATGTGGTGTCTATCTAAATTCAACTTTTGGTCCTTGTCTTAGATATTTCAAAGGTTTCTTCTAAATTACATTCTGTATCTTCAGCAAGTTCTTTGGATAGGCTTTAAGTCCCAAGCTTAGAGCAATAAGCTTTAAACTGGTGCTTTTCCCCATAGCTGGGAAGTAGAAGGCTGTCTTCCAAGAGTTTGCATCCCAATAGCATGTCCTCAGGCTATAATATCTATCATAGGATTTTGACTTCACTTGAATACGTTTTGCGCCAGAACAGGCTTGTCAGGTGTTATGGAAACCTTATACTGTTTACAAGCAAGGCTTATATTTATGAAAAAATGTTAGTTGCAAATAATGCATCACAAGATTTAAACAGAATTATGCACTTGAAGTACATCAAATCACTTTAACTGAAGATACAGCCTGAATTCATTGTTTGAGGCAAGGAATCAGGGATACTGGAGTTTCACTACTGACTGTCCTTGGCTTTATAGCTACCTATTGTCTGGAGAAGCAATTGAGCTGTTACCTAAACCACACCTCAGTGAACAGAATAAATGTTTGGTTGATGTGATATCACTCCTCTTTTTTAACCATGTTGTCCTTAACTAAAATCTGGATACAGACGAATAGTGTTCTATACAGCATCCAGCCCAGGAAGTGTTTAATTGTGCGTTCTTCTGCACAAAGCACGTCCAGGTAACTTTTCAGTTTGTATGAAGAGTTATGGCTACTCATTGACATTTCAGAGAGAGTTATCCAGCAGACCTATGGTGCATTATGCCACTCCGAGAGCTTTAGCTGTGATCTTTTATTCATTCTAATCTCTAGTTACAACTTCAGAGATTTAACGGTGTTATAATAAACAGATAATATATTTACAATTTCAACTTCCAACAGAGGCTTCTAAAATAATGACTCCTGAATAATTTTCATCTTTTTTCACACTCAAAGTTCTGGTTTATTTGTATGAAATGACAGATGAAAAATTAAACTTTTTTTTCCTCAACTGACATCAGCCACCAAGCAGCGGACCAAGAGGGTTACATATCTTGTCTATTTCTTGGTTGACAAAACCCACCAAACTGTAGTACACCATATTAGCTGGCAATTTGTGATGATATGCTCACCCTCCCAGGTCTGTTCATTGGTAGTGGAGGTCACCAATTCAATTCTATCTTTTCTACTTTGCTCTGCTTTCTGGGATGGGTGCTGGTTTTTTGACTCTCTGTGGTTTGAAAGCATCACACTGAGCCTGACTCATGCCTGTTCTGAGTTAGGCTAGTCCTGCACGATGCCAAGCCAAGTAACTTTCTGTTTCTACTACTGTGTAGTAGAAACTACAAATAAAGTGGAGAGTACCTCCACCAGGGCTTTGGAAGTCTAGCTGATCCAGATGTGAGTGACAACATTCTAAATGGAAATAGTTACAAGTGGCTTAAAGCATCCCAGACTTCAATTTGACATTAACTTGGCTTCAGTTCATATACTGCTTATGAAGAATGCTGAGAGAGAAAATTTATTTTGAAAGATAAGTATACATACGTATATACACACAGAAAAATAAGTACACATGGATAAGAAAAGCTTTGGAAGATATAAAATAAGGATGCAAAGAAGGAATTATATCACTGCAGCAGAGCTTTGGTTTTATCTCCTGTTTTTCAAAGTTCTCATCTGGGATGTTCTTATCAGACTGTTTTGTCTCTCAGCATATGTATATGGCAGAATTTTAAATGCTTGTGCAAAAGTATTACAAAGTCAGAAAAAGTGACTCCAAAAATAATCCACAAGTGCTTCCAGAAAAAGATTATCTTCCCATTTAGGAAATGAGTGCATTAAGAATCATTTAAACTATGGCCTATTATTAAATTCGACTTTCATCTGAAGAGCTTGATTACTCTCATTGGAAACTTTTGAAATCACAAACCCGTGTACAAAATTGCATTTGCAGAAGACTTGCTCTTTTATTTTTGGATATTTCCTTCCCCAAGGTTGAATACAAATCAAACGTGCTTTTCACCCGAATTCTACTTTTCTTAATCTATTTTTTGAATGAGTGTGCATGAAACAACAGCATATGCAGATAACTCCAGAACCTGCACACATAGCCTTCTAAAATTTGGCTCACAAGTAGAGGCAAGCAATATATATTGATCTACAGCAACACTGTACTTCTCTGGGTTGTTGGCTGTTATTTATTTTTTGAACTGTCATAGAATTATCACATCAAACTGTATGAGAAAGACTGACTTATATTGAAGAATGGTTCAAAACCAGCTGACGTGCAGTCCTATGAGACCTGTGCTACTCATGGCAAGTATCCTTCTCAACACAAATGTAAATGTAAGGATAACCTCAATCGACTGTGCACTCACATGTGCCATAGACTGAATAAAGCCATCACATAATCCAGGTCATTCAATATATAGATGCAATTTCTGCAATTGTACAGTTCCCTACAATCCACTTATTGTTTGCAAATTTATGTAGCCTCGATTTAAATTGTCGGTTATAATTTTGTTTAGTTGCCTAATGTCTGTCTTCACCTGGCTGCTAGATCTTTCACATATAATGCCATGATGTTTTTTCCTAATGAATGGTGAAGCTGAGCTATTCTAGATTTCAGAAATGGAAATTATCTTCTGGAAGCTGCTTTGTCTCATTTTCTTAAGCCCGTGAAGAAACTAATTGCTCTATTTTATTAACTGATTACCTTCACAAATGATTTTGTAAGCCCTCATGTTGACAAGCTTGCTTTTTAAACTGGTTTCACTGCAGCTGTAAAACTGTACAACATCATCCTGTATAACATCATCTGCTTCACCCCACCTGGAATTCTACAATTCTGAGTACAGCTCCTGGCTAATTATAGCTCTGCTGAAAAAACAAATCAAAACAAAAATCTTAACAAAAATGAAGCGCTGAAAGTCTTCTAGATTCATAAATATTCAACAAATTCAAAAATAAAAAGAAAAGTTAATTCTGTCATTGTTTTTCTAAAAGTTTTCAAATAAAAGGAAAAATCAGAGAGAAGGAGGGGAGGAGCAGGGGAAGGAGGGCAATATAGATCGGAGACTATGGATGGGAAGAAAAAAGGCAAAAAGAGAAAAAAAAGTTCTGCAGATAAAGCTTGATCCAATGCTCTCCTTGAGCTGGGGCTCTCTGATCCTCTGCTTGTTTTTAAATGCTTTGTCAGAACCAATATTACTGTGCTCGTTAGAATGGCATTTTGTTTGTTAGTGATTTAGATGTTGTGCCAAAATGCCAACATACACAGAGACAGCAGCGTTCAGAGAGTATTACTCTTGACAAAGCAGTCATAGACAGATGCTTTTCTTGATGTTTTACTGTCAATCAATATAATGAATGAGCTAACCATCAATGGTTTCTGGAGCAAGCCTTAATGCATATTAAGATACTTACCCAAGTACAAAGAGGACACAGTTCTGAATTAGGTCGTTTGTCTTCTGATTAAAAATATTTTTGGAAAAAAAAAGTAATTTCATTGCCTACAGATGCAGAGATGGTTGAAACAGAATACCTGTTGTTATGAGTGCATGTATAAATTAGTAGTGATCTGCTCTGAAGATGTTACTTATTGAGCTACTCTAAAAAACCTGACTGCTGCCAGAGGCAAAGCATTACCCACAGCAAAGCTGAATATGGGATTCTGTGCTTTGCTAAACTCATTCCCTCTAACACTTCACCCTGTGCAGACTGCCTCTCAGAACTTAAACTACAAAATCTGTGGTTTCTTTGCAAGTATTGAATCACAAGCAGCAGGAGAGTGACCAGAAATTTTTGTGGTGCTCAGAGTAGAAAAATACTTCAGTGGAGAGGTATAATCCATCACCAAGACATTGAATATTTTTGCTGTGTTTTTGTCAAAGGATCCCTAGCTTTTTGCTGAAGTCAAGACTTTTGCCTGTGATGGTGACTGATGAGTGATCTCTCCCTGTTATATGTCAATCCACAACCCTTTTGTTGTATTTTCTTCCCCCTCTCTAGTTGAGGAGGGGAGACAGAGCAGCTTTGGTGGGCATCTGGCATCCAACCAGGGCCAACCTAGCACAAAAGCATAAAATGGAAATGAAAATACTGCTACACAGATTTTTTCCTATTAAATTTTGATTTGTAGGTCAAACAATGAGACCTCTGTAGGTGGAAATGGATGACACTGCTCAGGATTCACTCAAATATTAAAAGAAAAATCAGCAAAGATGTCAAAATCTTTCAGCACATTGGTGCAGATTTTTTGTGGTTTGTTTTGTTTTGTTTATTCCCAGAAAAAAATGCAGTTTTCTGTGACAATCTGATACTTCCAAAATGAAAATAACTGTTTAATGTAAGAATTGAAACCTGACTGTACAAAGTGCTGAGCAATCTGCTCCAGCTGACACTGCCTGAATAGAGAAAGTGAACTGGACCAGAGGATTTCCAGAGTTCTTTCCCAACCCCAGCAACTCTAACTCTATGAATCTATCTTCTACTTTTGCAGCAGCTGCTGCAGAAACAATCCAATAAAGTCTATTGCACCAGCCTGTCACCAGTAGCCAAAGAAGAATGTCATTAGATCTTGTTTCATGCAGCTAGACTCAACGTTCTTTAAAGAGAAACCAGGAATAACTAGCAGCATTTTGGCTGCAGTCTATCACACCAATGAGTCTTAAACATGAAACTGTGACAGCAATAAAACCAGCAATGTGCATATCAAAGGCTTTGGATCCCTGATGTGTCCGTATGAAAACTTTAAGAATTAATTTACAACATGAAACTTTCTACTGAAGTGTTCTGTCAAGTTTGAAGAGATTTTTCCTTTCTGGGTGTCGTGAAGTGGTGAAATGAGGAATTTTCAAGAACACAGTGAATTTTTGTTGGAAGAGGATTATGTTGTCTCTAAATGTTCTCACTTATGAAGAGTATCCTTGCAACTGTTCTTGGCAAAAGAAGGTTGTTTTTTCCTGTGTTGCTTCAACTTATCCAATGCCAGACCTCATGATGATGCAAGTTCGGCTGTGCCAGAACTTGTGTTTAGCTATGAAAAATATATGATGTAAGATCAGGACGCTGTATGAGAAAGTTTGTCTTAGGCGGTCAAGAGAATTTAAAATTTATCACATAAACCCTTTTCTCCACCTTTATAAGCAATAAAGGACTTTGAATGCTTTATTTTTTTAATCTGCATCATGTGATAGCAGTGATAAAATCAATCTCTTCTTAAAAATGTACACTGCAACAGTAAACCCAGAATGTGACCAAGCATTAATCACTTAACAGTAGAATATATAATGTTCTTTAACTAATGGGGTTTTTCCCCCAATTTTATGCTACATGCTTATAATTGCAGTATGCAATATCACTACTGGAGTCAACTTCAGAACTAAAAACTATGAATAATAATTAATTATTATATTTAAAAATTATTAGGAAATAAAAAGTTTTATATTTAATTATTCAAATTTTTAATTATTTAAATGTCAAAGGATACACATTATAAAATATAATAACTTGAAGAGAGTCATAATTTAAGAAATAATTCTTTTTTGTAGAAATGGGAAACTAAATGCTCAGGCTAAAATAATATTGCTTGACAAAGCTGCATTTTTTTTAATCTGATAATATTCATGGGAGAAGTTTAACTTTATTAAAAAGTGAATCTGTATGGACGTGTGTGCATACATGAAAGATGAATATTGAGTAAAATAATCACTACTCTGGGAAAGGTATTTGATTAATTAACATACAAGCAATTAAAACAAATAGTCTAAATTACTTCATATTTCTGACTTAAAAGCTAGTGTTCGATTAGACTGTCATGAAAACTGTCATATGTGGTCTGATTAGTACCTTAAAATGACTTGCTTTAAGAATACATAGTCTCTACACAATAAAAAAATCATGGCACCAGAGGAAAGAATTAGAGATAATTATCTCATTTTTTGATGAGAGTGAATTGAAGTATTAGGCATTAAGTCTTCCTGGAAATCAGTCATGACTACTTGATTTCAAATTCACACAGCTAATATTATTACTGGCATCCAGTCTCGCACTGATTACGCTAATAAAATTACTGACTGCCAAAGTTAATTTCTGGGGGTTCTACTAAATAAGAGCCTTGAAGTTTGGTCATTTTTTCTTGCCAACTATGCAAAACTTATAAATTTGACCTTTTGCCCTCTCATCACATACCTGTTACAGACGTAATACTCTCTCACAACTGGATGATCCACTATGCACGTACTGGCTCTGAAGTCAGTATGTGATAAAAGGGGCACTGATGTGTAAATAGATATGGAAGGAAGGGCAGTCTGCCTGCAGCCATAGTCAGTCCACTCCACTAAAAGTCTTACCAAATCCATGCAAAGTATTTGGAACTCGCTCTTGATGTTATTCTTCGAGTACTGGAAGGCTAAAAGGGGCGGGAGTCCAAAGACAATTGTATGATTGTGAGTCCAGAAACAGCATCCAAGCACTGAGTGGTTGGGAATGACAGGGATTGGGCAACCCTGGCACTCCTCTCCTGTTTGACACAGACAAGCCAGTCAAGAGAATAATTCTCACTCACTCCCAGGCGTCTGGAGAAGGAGAAATAGCAACACTCGGTCCTGTTGCTTATTGTACTGACTGCCAGAGCACGGCTCAGCTGCAGCAGTTTCAGAGAAAAGGACACTAGTCTCTAAGGAGAGACTGAACCCTTTGCTAGAGTGGAAGGACCAGAGACCCCAGCCCAGGCCAATTAAAGCCTAATCTGCTAGGTGGAAAAACTCTCACCTGTCTTGGCCAAGGCAGAAGTCCATCTTGTAGAAGGGAAGCACACGTAACCTCAGCAGAGACAAGCATGGTCACCCTCATGGCACAGCAACACTCCCACGGAGGACAGTGCACAGTGCCAAAATCACCTCCTGCCATCATCCAGGGAGTGAAGAAAGGGGAAAAGGAGTACTAGAGGGTATTAGGCTTATAGGAGTAGGATGAATTAATTCAAACTAGCATAAGTTTATTGACAGATTTCAAGCACAAAATCACATTTCTGTATCCTGCTCTGCAAAGGTGAGTGCAATTGCCTTTTAAGTAAGGAAAAAATAACGCCAAAGGGTGAACAAGTACCAGCACAAGCAACAGGGTATAATGTTCCAAGCATAGTGGGGTGTTGATGAGCAGTAAGACTGCTGGACTTGAATATTCTCCATTAAATCAATTTCTCTGTTGAACTTTACGGTCTTACAGTCAACTCTCATGATATGCCTGAAAAACTCAAAATTGAGCAAGTTCTGTTACTGCCCTGCTGAGTGAAAAGGAAGAAGTAATTTCTTTTATATTCTTCCTTAGCTTCATGGCCTGTGGTATTGGTAAAATGTGCCTGCCATCAGTTTGGGGCAAACTGAGACCAATAGAGAACTACATTATTCATGATTCCCATATTTGAAGGACTTCTTGTACCGACGGATGTTCTTAGCTCTCTTTTTATAGAGTTCCATTTTTAATGTATACATTTCTCTTTCTTCTCCATTGCCTGAGCGATTTTGATTTATAAGCACTGTACGTCAACTACAAAAAAAAGTTTTGATTTTCTGAGATCTCTCTTTGAAAATGAAATGGCTCTTTTGAGGAGTAAAACTTGGCATAGAGCTGAGAAAAAGGTGGAGCACATATAAATAAAAATATCCGTGTAGCCATAGAAGGATAATAATGAAGGTTATCAAAAAACTGTATACAACCTTTATTCCCTCTGCTTCTAGCAGTTTCTGAAAACCAGAAGACTTTGCTGCAGTAACAGCTGAAACCCCAAAGGCATATACGTTACTATTATAGTGTTCCCATACTGAAATGTTGCAAAGCTAGAAAAGTTTTCATTGGGCTGAAATTTTACAATAAAAGGTAAGAAAAAGTAAGGTCCACACATTGAAGATCTCAAAGAAACATAACAGGTATTGAAAATTATTAAACTGTAATTTGGGCAAATGTCATCCTTATCTGCATAGGGGTATGGCACAATTAATCAATTATTATAATTGAGAGATGTCTCACAATAAATAATGATCATGGTGTTACAAATGATTGGGCCAGAGTGCCCAATGAACATTTCAAAAGCCTGTTGAGTCAGGAGGATATTTTCTGAGCTTTTAAAACCTTCTTGAATGTTTAACAATTCCTCCAGTAATGTTCTCTAAATTTTTACTAGTTTTATTTTCACCTTCAATTAGGCTGTTCTAATCAAAAGTAAAATTAAAACACTGAATCTAAGCAACTGTTAACATACTTAAAACACTTTAGTGAAAAAGCCAGGATACAGGCAATAGTGTTCATCAGACTTGGTTTTCCACATTACAAAACTGAATATGCTATCTTATAACCTGGAAATGATTTCTACCAGAATTTCTAATTTTAAAATATATTCCTTGTTATTAATTATTGATCTATTAATTGTAGATTTCCTTCTTTAACATTGAACTGCAATCATATTCTGGGGCATAACTTTCTTAAATGTTAGTTTACTTGCCTTGCTGAGGTGCTAAGTCTGTTATTTTTTAAACAGTGATTTTAAGTTTTCTAGGCAGAGCAGAAAAAGCTGTGAGTAGATGAAGAAATGCTCCACTCCCATTTTTGCTCTCCATTCCACAGGGATATCATGACTAGCAAGGGAAAAGGAAAGCAAAAGCCACCACTTTAGCTGGGAAAGTCCCTTTGATTCCTATTCTCTCCTCTAAGAGGTAAAAATTAAGTATATAAAGAAAGCTTTGTGACCTGCATTGATGTGTGGCTCAGTTACTGTCTTCTGAGAGGAAAAATGGAGTATTAGACAGAATTAATTTTGCTATGGTTAGGTAGAATTACATAAACTAGAAAGAAAGTAGAAGCAATCTGTACTTTAGCTGTGTAAGAACTGCTGGATCTATAACATTCCATTACTTTTTGAGTGAACTACCTGTTGAGTATAAAGTTTATTGTCTTGTTTGCAGAAAACAGTAAGAAAGGGTTTGGAAGAAATCAAATTCAAACACACTATGCTGCGAAATAGAAAGTAACACAGGAAGAAATTAAAGAAGACAAGAAAGAAGACAAACCTAAATTGTATGAGATGCAGCAGAAAAAACATTGCAGACCTGAACTGTAGGAAGAAGACACCTTTCATATTACATAAACAAAAGTCATCAGTCTCAGAGGAAAGTCAAAAAAGCAACACAAAGTTAATAACTAATAACTGAAAACCTAAATTGAAGTCCCAACAGTCCTATTTTGAATCCAAGTGATCACTGTCTTAGAGAAAAAGCACAGAACTCTTGACTTTCCAGGAAATTGTTACATATATACATATCTGTATTATCCCTGCAACAAATGAGAAATTTCACAATTAGTTTCCTGCATTTTCTACCTATGCTGTTTGACCACTGCTACTTACATTTTTCTCCAATTCCACAGATCATTGTCCTGAACATATTCTCTATTTGAATTTAACAGAAATTTGTGAAGAACCATAATTCCTACTTCTGCAAATAAAATAGATTTAATTTTATTGGTAAATGTAAAATGAAAAATCAAACCTAAATCCTCTGTTATACTGTAAAAATTTAACAAAATATCAATGTCTAACTTTAAGGAAAATGAAAAGACAGAGCTATAATGACATATTGTCTTGTATCTGCAGATATTAATGTGATGCCATCTTCACAGCATCTGAGTTCCACCTATTTTTCACATCAGTCATATATTGTTTTCCTCTCTGCTAAAAAAAGTTTCTCCTATTATCGTGCAGAAATTATAATTGGGAAAAAAATGATACCTCTTCAGAGTAGTTCCACTGTATTAAAAAAAAAAAAAAGGAGTACAACATGCTGTCCACATCCTACCACACGCTCTATAACTCATCCAAAATAACTTACGAGATTCTCTTTCTGAACTGTGGGGAATGTAGAAGCACAGGACACTTTATACATCTTAGGAAGCAACATCCTTAAAAGAAACCACGATGGCAACTGATCAGAAAAATTGGTTGTAAGATGTGGGGGGAAAAGTCAATAAAAAAGGAGGGTTTTTTTCCTCCAGATAGTGTTCAGCATCTACAGGCTGCAGCAATCTGTCCCTTTGTGTACACAGGACTGATGAGTCATTCTGTATCTCTGCTGGCAGTGAGAAACAGTCTTGCTCTATACTGAAGAGCAAAACCACACACATTTGTGAGCCATACTGAAGATAAACAGCCAGCCTTGCAAGGAAACAAGAGTAATTATTCTGTTAAAATACCAATGCTAATATTAATTATTAATTATACTGCTGTAAATGGTATGTGTCTTTCAAATTCGGTGGAGGTTTTTGCAATTTCAGTGGAATCTACCTCTAGTGAATTCTTTCCCCAGTGTAAGTATAGAAGCCTAGAGATTTGTGTTTAGTTTTGTGCTGTGTAGAACTCACTCTTTTAATTTATCCAGTTTAAAGAGAACAGATTTTTTTTTCTACGTAGGATAGAGAAGTGTAATCAATACTTTGCTGCACAGCTTCCAATGCAGTTGAATGAAAGGAAGGTTCATTGATAATGGGAAAAGGTTAGGGAGTACACTCAAATTGTCATAGCCTCCACAGCCTTCTACAGTTATTGTTACTGAAGACCTTTTATTGAGGATGCTAAACCAGACCAATATCTGATTGAAGAATTCAAATCTTTGCATCACACATATCATCAGTATCAGCTTACACTGAACCCAGCACAAGGCTTTGTGGTTACACAGCCAATGAAGAAGTTATGTGTTTCAGCTTCATGAGTATACTTTATAAAGAAAAAATATAGTATTCTAAAAAGTTTTTATTCATTTACACACTAAGGTAAAAAATCCCCAACAAATAAAACCCACAAATGCAGCTGCTTTAAGACATGGCATTCCCCCCACCCCTTCCCACTCCCTTGATATTAGAACAGGTAAAGAAACAATCTTGTTTCAAACAGAATAGAATATAAAATTAATGTTTACTTAAGCATTCAACAGATCTTCACAGATGAGTTTATAGGTGTTCCACCACCAGCAGCTCCTTATTCTGCTTTTCACAGAGGGTTCTAAACACGATCAAGAGGGAACCATTCTAGTATCTACACTAATCCTTATTAAGATCTTTGAAACACAGTCAGAAACACGAGAGGAAAACACCACTTGTGAAAATACTCACTGAGATTATCTTAGCCCATTTGGATTCCTCTTTTTCCAGGTTAACATTTGTTTCTGCCAAACAGTTTCTCCCTTTCTTCTGCTCTGCAACTGCAGTTCTGCAGTCAGTTCTACAATATGACAGAAGTTCACCATATGGCATGCAGTTTGGGGATGTTACTGAAACTGGCCTCTACCTCTTGTCTGTAGATGGAGACAGGTCCACAAAGGCAGTTCAGCTCTGAAGAGGATGAAATGCTTCTCCTCAGGAGCCACTTTCTCCCCATTAACTAGAGAGAACACCCACAGCGACTACACAACTAACTCCAGCACTTCAGCTGTGCAGGGCTGATGCAAACAATCTATTTACTTACTTAAAATAAAAGGCCCATTTCTCTGCAATAAATATATCTATATATATATATATACCCGTATTAAAAATTTTTAAGGTATGATTATTTTTCAAGTTGGAATGATAACTTGAAGTGCATATTTTTGGGGTGTTAAATTTGAGCAGGAAAATAACCAGGCCTATGGAAAATCAGGATGCAAAGGAGAAAATGCAGCCAGAGGAGGTCTCATAACCTCATTAACCATAAACATCTGTTTTATCCAAATCTGCAGCGAAAAGTTTCCTTTTTGTACAAAATATGACTAGTCTTATAAACACCTCAACAGCTGAGCAACTAAAACTAAAATCACCTAAGCTTCAGTTCTATTTGCCATCATGGAACTGCTACTCAGCTCCATTTAATACAAACAAAATTGACACTGCCTTTTTTATGAGGGCACAACTGAGACTCTGTACTTTCAGCTAACCCTTTACCTGTAACACAGATTCACAAAACATCAAAACTACAGAAAAATGCAATTTCCTCTGAACAGCAACCTATGAAAGAAGAAGAGAATTTGATTATGGGGGACAAAGAGATGAGGTGTCAGTTCCCATTTTGAAATGAGTTATCAAGGGGCACCACTTAAGGAGAGAGATTGAATAAGCATATTTCAGTTCTAACAGCTTTACTCCCAGCGATGTCACTAAACAAGAATTATAATGCATTGTAAGTGATCCAGGGAGGGCCTGCATAAATAGAATAAAATCACAATTTAAAAGGGGCAGGATCTAATGCCTCCTTCAGTTACTGTAATTTGTGTTAGTATAGAGCTTCCTAACTTGTGTGTTATACAGCTCAGACACCTGAAAATTAAACACTGCTAAAACAGGATTAGATCATGCCAGGTATAATTTGCAAATTCTCTGGTTTTGCTTTGCATTATATTTACCATTAAAAAGAATTATATATTGGTTTTCTTTTGTCACTTCACAGTACAGCTTTTATAGTGACAGATGTGCCATTCTGGCTAGCTGCAAATGTTGCTCAACACTTTCATCACTAAGACCCATTCCAAGGGGCTTATAACAAAGCTTGAAATAAAAGCTTTTCTGTATAGAGTCCTTCTCAAACTGGAAGGAAAAAACTCAAACACAAAAGAAGACAATTTTTTCCCAGTTTTCAGAACTACATGGGATAGAACAGAGTGGATGGCAGCTTTCTCTGAAATATTTCAAAACATGTATTTACTTCCTCTACTGTCATGAAATCAAAGCTGTCTGATCAAGAAAACACAGCCCACCAGTGATTTTCTCTTGAACTCATACAATGGACTCTTGTATTTGTTCTAGGCTAAACATTCATTTGTATAAAAATGTGACCCTGTCAGTAGCAAGTAACTCTACAACTGGGTTAGAAGCCAGGTCGCATCCACCTTCCTCCTTCTTATTGACAACAGTATCTCTTCCACCTGTAATTCTTGGAGGAGCATAATAACCAATTTAACTCATGACTGGAATTATCTTTTATTAAACATACACAACTTTTTATAGTGAAAAACAGATGAGAATTTCTTCAGTGTAATACTGTAAGACAGGACATTCTTGTGTCCATTCATGCATCTACTTTTGATTTGTGTGTTTCATTTTGTGCTTTTGAACAGTCACATGTACTTCAAATTGCAATCATTTTGCTATGGTACCTTTCAGTTTTCCTGTTATGCACAGAAAAAGCAATCCATGTGATAGGATTAGTCATTCCTAGAAATACCTTACATGACTAAGCAATAAGTGAACAGAGCAATGTAGGCTAACAGTCCATTAGAAAATAGTCTTCTAGCTAAAACTCTTTTGAATAACTGGAGTATTACAGTTATTAACTGGAATATTGCAATATTCCAATTTTGATATGGAATATTCAAATTTTGAAGCCAAAAATAAGGTAAAGATTACCTGGAAAAAAAAAAAATTACCGAAACCTATTAAAATAATTTTGTCAGTAAGGGAAGAGAGTAAAATCCTGAGCAACTTGTCTGATCTCACAACTGACCCTGCTTTGAACAAGTTATATTAGCATTTTTCTATAGTTCTGTGAAGAAAGGCACAATCACATAAACTATCAACCAGAATTGCACTTGAACCATCCACAATGTATGTAATCAAAACTTAAAGACTGAATATGCAAGAGACAGAAGTTGTTATTCCAGTAGACCCATATTTGATCTTCACAGAACTAAAAATCACACCATAACACAACTTGTGCCAGTTAAAATCACCAGGGGAGAAACCTCTGTGGCCCCAAAGTTGCTCTATACTAAATCTTGGCACAACTTATATCAAAAAGAGCAGCAAGAATTATAACAGTGAAGCTGATTGGCAAATCTAAGAAGACACAGTGCACTGGATAAATTCCAATGTAGTACAGCTTTTAGCAAGAGGAAAGGAGATATCAGAGAAAGATAGATAAATTTGAAAACTAACGTTCAGTTTTGTAGAACTAGGTCTGGCAATGATGTTAATTTTCAGATAGTTAGACAAGTTTGTGTTTAAAAGCAAACACAAGACTTTCTTAGAGAAATGGCAAGGCACTTTTTTGGTATTTAAAAAATATTTTGTATTTCTTACATAACTGGCAATAATAATGGATCTTTATCTGAGAAGTTCAAATAACCACTGTGTGACAGTGTACATTGTTAGAACAATCTTTTTTTGGCCTAACCAGAAATATTTCTTGCTCCTTCCAAATATACACTCAAAACAGGACAAAATTTCTGAGGAGACAGCACTTCTGTCCACTTTTCTACACTGAGCTCCAGACAGTAATTTTCAGAGGACCACACATAAGCTGCTGTAAATTTACGCATTCACAGCTTGATCAAAGTTGATTTTTATTAAAATTTATTTTCATTTTCTTCTTAAAGTTCTGGGATGTTTGTAGTTTCTTATGCTGACTTGGTGGTTTTTCTTCAGTAGATTTTTATCACATTATCTCATAGTGAATTTTTCCAGAAAAATGGGGCATAAAAAAATATTGTTTCAGCATTTCAAAAATAACCATGATTTTATTTGAATACATTTGAATATTTGAAACATGACCATTGCTGTTTTCAAAGCATTTTCTAAAAATTACTTGTAACTGAAAAATGATAAAAGATCGAAGAGCATCTGGGTCTTGATTTCTTTCTTTAGTCTCTAGTCTAGAAGAAAATCTTGGTAACATTACAGTCTTTTATATAACACTTACAAATGATGCTCAGAATATTTCCACTTTTCCCTTATGCTTCTTTTTTGCTTTGAGACTCTCATCAAATGCACTTATTGGCTTTATTTTGAGAACTAGAACAGAAGTGATATAACTATAAAAATTTCATGTGTATATTTCCACTTTATAGGATGGAATTTTCCATCTTAGGATATTTCAGCTTAGCATTTGTGCAATCGTTTTTCACTCCCTTGTTTATTCAGTTGTTTGTTTGGAACCATTCCCCTTGATATGGAAAACAAACTGTTTAAGTAGGGAGAACAGTGTCAGTCTGGTATTCATACAGTGATTTTCTTGCTCTTTTTAAACACAGGACAGTCATGTCCTTAAGCATTGCACTATTCCAGTCTTACATCAGTTATGGGAAAGTTATTGCCAAACCATCAGATGGGGAATGGAGTGGCAGCTGAGAACAGGGGCACAGGGATGCTCCTGAATAGGCACCTCCTTGCTCTTGAGGAGAGGAAAAAGTGGAAATCTGCTGATTGCTATCAGTGAATTTGAGGTCTTTGCTTTCTGTCCTTGCCTCTGTGATGGCATTCAACTACAGTCTGAGATACCCAGACCTGCTGACACTGCAGTACTCTTAAAGCGAGTTCTGCTGAAGGATGATGCTGCAGTTCTACCAGGAAAACAGTATCAAATCTACACTTTTGCATGTGCTGAAAACTTTTCTTTATGTCGACGTGTTGAGACCAGTAGGCAAATAAAAGAAAAATGAAACTAATTTCCGAGTAAATACAAGAAATTTACATGTTTCCTCACTCGTAATTCTGAGGCAATTAACCAAAACAATAAGTATGTCATTATTTTATTAAATAAAAATTATCCAAATTGATAAATCTGAGAAAATTTTGAAGCAGCTTATGAGCATTTAGGAGAAAAAGCAAGAAATTAATAAGTAAACCAATAATAAAGAATTCATGTCAAGCCAAGCTATTTATTTCTTTTGCAGACAGTGGAGAAACCATAAATCTTAACTACAGCTTTTGAAACTGCCTCGAGGTGGTTTTCTGAAAAAATAATTTGGTTGATGAAATTTCTAGACTATGAGACTCAAAGTTCCCAAAGCATCCGAAGTGTAGGACAGGCCAGGCAAATGGGCTGAGGCAGAAGAACAGAGGGAGAGGCATGGAGGGAGCCTTCTGCTTCATGCAGCATTGGAGTGGCTTCAAGCGTGAAGGTCTTGTTTCAGGCCAGATACATAAAGCTTTGTGTTTGCACAGCCAAAACAAAACTGAAAAATAAATCAGAGGAAGGGAAAGCGTTACCACTAGTATTTTTGAAAGACAAAATAAATATACAAGTCATTACAGTCCTGAAGCATTCAAACTACAGGGAAAAATATGAGAAAACTTTTAAAAGTTACCATACCTATCACAAATATAATCATCCATCATAAAGAAAATGCTTTTTACTTTTCCATAAAATTGTGCAGAAAAAGGGAAAATAACATTAAACTAGGAGGAGAAATTCAATATGTATAAAAATAAGTGTAGAATTGCATTTTATGGAAATGGTATACTCTGTTTCACCCCAGGAAAATGTATGGTTTGTCCCAAGTCTGTACCCTCCCTGCAGTATCGTATATCTGTGGCTCTATTGGCTAAAGAATCTTACCGCGCCTACTTCGAAACTCCCTGTTAAGAGTGCAGGGAGAAGTGGGCTCATCCTCTTTTGCCCTGGCGGTCTCCGGAGACTGTGCTCCCCTTACCTCTCCACTTCCCCCTCTCTCCTTCCCTTCCCCCTCCCTTAGTGACCATGCTGCCGTCCTGGAGGGAAACTCCCAATAAACCTTCACCTCAGCAGCGTCTGAGTCTCTTTGCCTGCCAGCACACGAACACCCATCCTAGGACCCCAGGGGGTTCCCGGGGAATTCTCCCCGGGGTCCCCCCCAAAATGTAAACTGCAACAAATAAGTACTTTATACAACAGGCAGTGACCTTGTGGAACTTCATGCCACAGGAGACTGCACTTTGTCAGCTGCACTTTGAAAGGAGGATGATCCACAGATAACAAAAGGACCAAACTCTTTAAGGGATTGCAGGATTAGGCATGTAAACTCTAAGAAAACTGGGTGCCAGTGAGTGCAAGGGCACGGAAAGCATTGATGGTGATGTGCTCTCCCAAAGCAGCATTTCTCTCATGAAGAAAGCATTTTCTCTCATGAAGTGAGGCATTTCTTACTTTCTCGGAGTATGTGGGACAAGAAAAACTTATTAGGCATCCACTCCTTCCAATTACATGTCCTTAAAATAAAATCCGTAAAACATTAGAACACACAACTTCTGATAATGAAGTAAGAAACTTATATTAAGAAAATAAAAGAGGTACAGTTAATTATGCTTTAAAACTATATGATTTCTAAAGGTGTATTTCAGATCTTGGGTGCAGAACCAGAAATATCTTGGGTTATATTTCACCAAACAGGTGCCCGGGGTGATAATTTACGCTGTTTACCAGTCAGTCTAGCAAATATTTTACCAGTTCAGGATCTGGTTGTACTTATGAAGCTAGGGCCTTTGAATCTTCCATTGTCTTGCTGTTCATATTTCTGCTGCTGCAAAATTAGCACTGGTTTAAATCACAATCTTGCAGGCATTATGAACAGAAGTATATTTTTATTCTAAACTATATTTGATATTAAAGATAAAAGGAAATTACAGAGAAATCCACTGATATATAGCCTGAATTTGAACACCGTCTTCGTTTCACTGTCAAAAGTTCACTCAGTCAGGATAATAGAAACGTTTATGCAGATTATCTTGACATCTTGAAGAGAACTGGGGGCACCAGAGAAATATGATGCTAGTTTAGAGACTCTGGTGTGTTTCCAGACAACCCATAACAGTTTCCAGCAGCTATAACCACTGTAAAGCCAGAATTTGCTAGTGCTATAACCCATTTGTATATAGCAAAATGAGGGAGGATGCATTCAGGATACTTAGTTCTAAGAAAATGTATAAAATAGTCTTATACATTGCAAGAGTAACCTCTTTTTGATGTGAATATATAACATTAATTAAAATCTAAAAGCGAAGCAAGTAGTTCCTAAAGAAATGTGATTTTTGAATGGCCTTGCAAGAAGGGGATGAGGTAGTTGATGAATTCGTGCCATCCTTTTTCAGTGCAGAAATTCCAATATGTTTAGAGAAATTGGCCTAATGACTCAATGAATAGTACATTTCCTACTTTATCTGGCAGTGAATATGTAACTCATTGATGTATCAGGCTCCCTAAAGTATTTTACATATATTTCATTAAAAGCCCCTTAAGAAAAAGTAAAATGCCAACATCATTAGCTACTCTACTATTGATCATGAGTCTCCACTGACTCTATGCTCCCTAGAAGATTATTTTCACCATGGACTGAGTCAGAGTATTATTTCCTTATGTTCTATATATTTTATGCGTTTGGATGAGCTCTCTGTCCCTTTGAAGCCTAGACTAGCCAGAGATCTCATTTGCAATTTTAGATATTTTAAGATTAAAACAGGATATTTAAACAATTAACATGAGCCTGCATATTTATCAGCCTCAGTTTAGAGGCTGCAATTAGAGTCATATACAAAGTTCCTAACTGCAATTAGAGTCATATATGAAGTTCCTAACTCCTTTCCACTTCTGTTTTACAGAAAATTCTGTATGGGGTAATTTCAAAAAATTAGCTTCTTTTTAACTGTAAAAAATTAACAAAAAATTACAACTTCAAATTTATAATTACCACAGCAACACTGCAATTTACTTTGGCTGTCTAAATAAAAACTAGAAGGACTATGTCATTCATATTTAGTACCTGGGCTACTGTATGGAAAATGCAATTTTATTGCAGGTAAATCCGCACTTATTTCAGAATAGATACAGTGTCTTAATAAATCCATAAAGATTTAAGAGAGAAAATATAAATTACTCTAAATGGAAGAATGATACAGCATAATGACTAAAAAAACACCTCCAGCATCCCAATCAATTATGCAATCTGTTTCATTTTCCCTGCCTACAATTCTCCATGCAGTTACAAATGTCTGATATTTATCTTCACTTCTTCTCCTAAACACTTTCAACCAGTATTTGGGAAAAAGGTAATTCACACTTTTCTAAGGACTGAACACCTCATGGGTAAACAGATTCCACCTGAAAATATTTAATTATTCATCAAGTACAGTTTTCTCCAATTTAGGAAAGAATTCACAATGTTAACACTGGTGGGGAAAATTACAAGCATAAGGGATACATTTTCCTTATTAATGGTTTCTGGCCAAGACCTGAGAAATCAGTAGAATTCAGAGTCGGTGAAGCTTTGTAGGGCAGAGCACAGCAGAAACACAGATGCCTAGGAATTTCCCACTATAGATTAAATAGCTATACTTATCATAGAGCATATCATAGAGCAAAAACTCATTTAATCCAATGCAATGCCAAGCAATTTTTTCAGAAAATGTCTTGAGCTAAAATGTTAAGTAGTGGCTTCTGACACTGCCTTTACCTTAAACCTCAATGAAAGGGATTATGGTTAGCACACTTTACCTCATGAATGTGATGGTAATTCATAAAAAATCAAGGCCTTCCTCAAGTTGTTCAGTCCAAAGGAATAAGAGACATGGGTAAAACTGTCCATTTATCATTTTTTGATATCACATATCGCAGTTGCTACTCAAGTCTCTCTATGAGACTTTTCTTCTTATTTAATGAGAAACGAAAAATGCAAATACTTGCTCAGTAGCATTCCCATCATTTATCAGTGGTGTTTCCCTCAGCAGTGTGACAGGACCTCCAATGCCCAGAGACAAGATGAAGAGTTATTTATTGAGATAAAGAGTGTGCTAGAAAATAGGGTTACAATGAAGTATAATTTTAATGAACATTCATTAGGCATTTGAGAATATATGGCACTGCTAGAACAACAAAATGTTAAAGGTTTAACATCAAAAATATTGTGAAGCTGTCATAACAGAGAGCTTTTTCTACCCATGCAGTCACAGAAATGCAGAAAAATGCAGAATTCAACTTTGGCTTCCTTCTGCCATTTGCTCCTTACAAAGCATTGTATTAGCAGGGAGGAGGACCCTCAGCTTGGCAGAACCAAATAAGTAATTTTTTTCTTCCATAAATATTTGTTCAGTTACCTTAACATTTTGCTTCCTTTCCCAGTAGACTGGGCTTCTTTTAGTTCTTTACCTTCATTTCGTATGAGATCGAAATGGAAGTTTCAGCTCAGTGTGGCACTGGCAGCTCATTATTAAAAACAGATTCAATATCATCTTCTTTATACCTATTGTCAATACTTACTGGTCTTTTGTACAAACTTTTCTCCGTATATTTCAATTAAGTCTTCACACATCTCTACTAAAGAAACTTATCCATATCGTATTATAATGCCTCTCAAAAAAAGAACAATTGGATGTGCCCTTCTTCAGTTCAAAAATAGATTGTCAGGTGAGGAAACAAGAGGTTCTCTGTGTTTCAAGACACAGGTCTGTGCCAGACTTCTCAAGTGACCATGGGGACATCACCTGTGATGGACAGGGATCTTGTCACTAGGGCCATTCCACAGCTGTGCCAGTCCATACCAGCCTGCTGCCATTTTCGTGCAAGGGAAATGTTGACTCCACTTCTCTGTTGTTAAACACAGGTATGACTCCCCTGCCTTTGAAAACTACAGACGAGCAATGCAGTGTAAATGCCCAAGCAAGTTATTTTAATTCTCTGTTTCTTACAATATTTTTCTTGCTAGCATTTTACTAGTGCTTTATCTACATTGTTGTCCATGATCCAGGGGTAGCTCACATGGATTTTTTTCAGAAATGAGAAAAAAACCTCATGGATATCTGCTTCTTTCAGAGGTAAGATGTACATTTGGTAGAAATACAGCCCAGGGAAGAATCACTTATATTGATGAAAAGACTGTTCTTTATGGATAAAGTTTATGTGAGTATCAGTTATGATATAAACTCAGTTGAAGTGGTATAAGAGAAACACACCTTTTTGAGTAGGACTGGCTATTTAAAACACAATTTAAGGTTTTTGAATTTTAAAACTGTTCTATATGAACAGACGAAAAATGAAGCATCTGAGATGCATGTTTGTTCTTAGGTTCTCACAAGAGGCTGTCCTTTGGTCGCACTTGTGACCATCATATGGCAGCAGGATACAGAGTCACTAATTTTAGGTTGATCAGTGTCACTCTAGCAGTCCATCTGTGACAAAATACTTTAATTATAAATAGATCTGTGATCTGGTAACTCTATGAACCTATTAAAAGTTTAAGCCAGTCTATATTGACGGGTTTTCCTGTTAATGGGACCTGAGCTGCCTTGCACTGTGTAGACTTCACGGGAATAGTGGGCAGTGCCTTGAGCATTTCCAAGCCACAGGGGCAGGGTCTTTTAGCAGTTTTCTGTTGATGGAAATCTTTTTGCCAGGGGCAGCAACAAAGGTCCTGTCTGATAGCTCTCTTAGTGAATCAAAAGCCTTGTGCATTCCAGTTTCTGATGTACATTTTCTTCTCTCTTGCCTTTCAGTCCCTTCAAGTCTCTTCAGAAGAAGTCTGATTCTTTAATCTGGAAAAAGGAGAAACATCTGTTTGTGTTACACCAAGAAAACGTCTTCACCAGTTGTAAATAGAACAAAATCTTGATTTTTGACCCTACTACCAAAATCAAATAATATGACACCTTGCAGTAAACTCACAGGTCACTAACTCCTATTCGGAAAATACTCTGGTTGGTCACCAGTGGGTGAGTCTAACTCAAAAGGTTTGCTTTGAATTAGCTAATTTTGCCAGGGCATGTGAATATTTTTAATAAAGTATTAAAATATTTTTATTAAAGCCTTGCTCCTGTTTTCAAGTTACTATGGTCAAAAGTCATAATTTCTTTAATCTAAAAACATATTTTTCCACCAAAACTGCAGAAAAAGTAACAGTATCCACATCTCTGTTGTTCTTTTTTAAATATAGCAATCTTTTATGATTTTTATAATGTCATAATTTATGCAAACACTACAAGTATTTTAGATCTCATGGGTCTGAAGCAACAAACACAATCATTTTATATACAGCTCATAGAATAGAGTACTTTAGCAGGAAATATAATTATTATTTTTATTATTTCAGCAAGCAGTGGAGCTCTGTGCAAGTGTTATCTACTTTTAATAACATCTTAATTTTCTTTACAAAATTATATCCGTTTTCAAATATTACTGCTGAGAAAAAATGACAATTGAATTTGATCATAAAAATAGTATTATAGCTAAGCTGTGTGATCTTATGTCATATAGTTACTGTATGCCAAAGCCAAGAGAAAATCTGTAGGGAAGTGAGGGAATAGTTTGGTGTAGGGGAAAATGTGACTATTTTTCTAAGGAGAGAGTAAAAAATTATTTAATCAAAGCTATAATTATTTTCAATTTTTATTCCAAAAAGTCATTGTAAGGAGTATTAAAATTATGCTCTTATGTTCTCTCACATAAAAACCAATATCACATATAAAAAACTACACATATTTTTGAGGATTTATTCTACCAGTTGTCTACCTCTAAAACAAAATGGGAAATGAACCTTGACTCAAGAACTGTTGATATCAAAGTATAATAAATTAGAATCAGAAAGAAACAAAATATGCCACATTTTACATCCTCGGACAAATGATCTACTATTTTGTAGTACTGAAGAGAAGGGCTGTGCTGCAGATTTTCTAAACCTCAGATTTCACAATTCTGAAAAAAAAATCAAGAAAGTTCCTTGCAAATCTTGTCAAGAGTAGGATAAGAAGTCAGAGTTATAAGTACTCAAAACAGATAGAAATTATGTATCTTTTTGCTATATATCAGTTTAGATCCCATCTTTTTTTCCAGAATTTTTGTGTAGTGTATATTGTACCTCACCCTTGTACTGTCACATTTTCATTGGTTTCTATAAGAGTATCACCATGTGATATGAAGGATATTAGATATGGTGTTAATTTTGATTTATGTGTTCACATGATTTTATATTAACAAAACAAAACAAAATTAAAAAGAAATCAGAGAGCATGTATTGTTTACCTGGGAACAGTCTTGTAGGTTGTTCCTGAAAAAACTCTAGAGCATAATGAGGGAAAGATAAGAGAATACAATTGCTAGAGAAATTACAATGTTGTAAGATATCAAGATATTAATAAATCTTAACTGACAGAAGTAAAGATTATTTGTTTTCATTGCAATTCTAGAATAAAATTAAGGATGATCTGTATTAATTATAACACTCCTTTAAAAATCAAAAAATAAATCCTTTTAATTGGTTTTCTTGTTAATTACCTCCCATCAATTGATTTCCCTACCGAGAAATGCTCATTCCACGTACAAACTCATATTTCCTAACTTCAAACACTCTTTATATCCATTTTTTTTGGTCCAAGTATTGGTGTTATTAGTGCAGATACAGATCAAAGGGAAACAACACTTGAGAAAATCTCAAAGAACTTCTGTGAGTATAGTGTTATTTGCTTTATATACCTTACATCAACATTCATTTAATTTCATTCTGTACACAAGAGCAGTAGCATTGAGTAGGAAAATCAGAAAATATTCAATTCCTAATCTAAGTCATGAGTAGATCAATTTTTTTCTCTCTGTCAACTGTAGACTCAAAAAACTAGTTTCCTGTACTAATTCGATTAGACAATGAAAACAATCCAATTAACAATACTGTTAAGGGGAAAGCAATGTTGAAACCTTGTTCAGTTTCCGCTTTGCTGTTTTGGAGGGTTTTTTGCTTGTCTTTTTTTTAAGAGAAAAGACTAACCAATAATTTCTGACAATACAGCTTTGCACATTAATTAAGCAAAGATAAAACTGTTGCTTCTAAAGGGGTGAGAATGACATTTGGTTGACACTTTCTTTAAACTCTAGCATATTGTCAAATTGGGTGACCTTCCACAGGCATTGATGCAAAATGCTTTTCTCCCATTAAAAAAAAAAAAAAAAGGCTATCCAATATCCTTTTGCTGGAATTCTATGTAAATATTGCCAGAAATGAATACAGTTAAAATATTTCTTCTAATAATGAGAACCTAAATTTCTTCAAAAAGCAGAACTTTTATCTATTATTTGGGTGATCCATGAGAACAACCATGACAATCCTATATATAAATACAATAGTGAATCTTTTATGGCCTAATATCCTTCACTATTTTTTGAGATATCCCATTATGCAGTTAGCTCCAGCAGTTAGTTGCAGTTGATCTCACTGAAAAATTGAGACAACTGTTTAAAGCAAGTTAGATAAAAGATATGGTAATTTTCTCCCTAAAGTTTGAAATATTATCCAACATATCTAAAATCTGTTAACATTTTTAAAAGTAGTATCAAATTTCTGTATTCTGTTATACTTTTAAACCATTTTTTCCTGCTTTTGGTTTAAACATATTAATTGGACTAGTAACAGAGTTTTGCACAATCAGAAGAGATGGGAACCATGTTAGAGGATGAGCCAACTTTTTGTGCCCTATTCAAGGACAAGAACTGAGGGTAAACTAGCAGCCAGGTTCACATCCAATGGAAAGATGAAACAGTTCATGCAACAGAACATTAGATAGAGAATATGCAGGCTCAGGTTCACCTGAAATAAATAATTAGTAGCTACCATATAGAGACAGATTAAATGAGGTAAGCAATCCAGATGACTATTAAATGAAAAATGCCTGCCTAATCTTTCTTTTCCTCTAGGAGACGCTCATGGCCACTGTTGGAAACCGAGTACAGAGGGACATGATTTGGTGCAGTCTATTAGAGCTATTTTTGCAGTTGTTATTTGAGGAATACTTTATTCCAAATTAGGTACTTGCTATGTGTCCTTGATCATTCATCTCACAGAGGGTATTGCCTCTACTTATCAGATATGGCCCAAACCTGAAGGAACAAAAAGTTGGACCCTATGAAATCTGCTTCTAAGCTCAAATTCAACTTCCAATATGCATGCATACATCACTATAAACAAAAAATTAGTCCCAGAAGGACAGATGTGCCCACAGTGGAAAAGGAAATAAGTTTGTGCACCTCTGGCATGTGTAATTTTTTTTAAACAAAGTCTTATTCTCTTGAGATTTTGATCTATTTCTATTCCTCTGAAACTTACTCCATGACAGCAAAGAGGGTAAGCAAAGAGAGTGGAAAATAAACCAGTCAGAGATAAATATCACTTTTATTTGTACCAAAATTAGTTTATTATCACTAGATACAAGGAAACTGGAATATAGAATCAAGGAACTGTACTTGTCTTCACTCTTCCTAAGCCTATTTAACCTACACCTGCTTTAGTAAAATCAGTGTTTATTACAGTATTGGGCATTCCATACAACAGCTCAGATCTTTGAAGGCTATAAAGAAATTTGATCCAATGAAGACTGTTGTTAAAGAAGTAAACATCAGAAGAAAGTTGTTAAAATCTACTCTTTTAAGAAAAACAAACAAACAAACAAACAAAAACACCCCACATTTTAATATATTAGCTTTGTGCAATACTATTTCTCTCTTATTTTAGGATTAAATCAGACAGCAATGATACAATTATCCTGTCAGAGATTGATATTTTAATTTTACTGACTATATAAGCAGCTGCCATTAAGAAGTCACTAAAAGAAACTGTAGATTTTAATCTGTAGATCTCATATATTTAAGCAAATAGTACTATCTATAAGGGTTGCAGAAACACTAAATGGTGACACCAAATATTATAAAGATAATTATCACAAGATAAAATGCTGTTGTTGTCTAACCCCAGCCAGCACTAAGCCCCACTCAGCTTCTCACTTACTCCCCTATCAGTAGGATTGGAGAAAGAACCAGAAAAGGAAAAGCTTGAGAACTTGTGGGTTGAGACAATGACAGTGAACTGACAGATAACAGCAGACAACTAACAGTTTAATAGAGAAAGCAAAATACACACAAGCAAAGCTAACCAAGGAATTAATGCATTGCTTCCTATCGGCAGGCATGTATCCAGTCATCTCCAGGAGAACAGCACATGTAATGCTTACTTAGGAAGACAAGATAACTCCAAATGTCCTCCTGTTTCTTCCTTCTTCCCTCACTTTGTATGCTGAGCATGATGTCATACAGTCTGGAATATCCCTTTGGTCACTTGGGGTGTGCTGTCCTGGCTGTGTCTCCTCCCAGCCTCCCATGCACCCCCAGCCCCCTCAGCAGTGTGGCAGTATAGAAAGCAGAAAAGGCCTTGGCTCTGTGTGAGACCCCTCAGCAAAAAAAAAACCCATCTCTTTGATATCAACCCTGTGTTCAGCACAAATCCAAAACACAGCACCATCCCAGCCACTGTCAAGAAAATTAACTCTGCGCCAGCCAAAATCAGCACAAATGCAAGAATCTCAAGGATCAAAACGATCCAAATGGAAGATTGGCAGCTGAGGTTAGATAGATCTCATCTGTTTCATCCCCTTCATATTACAAAATCGTCTTTGACGTAAGAGGGTGTGTAGTCATAAACCACGAGGTGTCAGCTTCAACCTGGCAAGAAAATACGTGTATGAAAATAAAAATATTAGGTGGTCAAAGGGTAAAAGAAGGTGATATATGTAAACTTTTTGGTCCTGAAACTCTGCTTGGGAAGCTCATACCTGTCACAATACTGAAAGGTAGAGGAAGACACTGGAGTTTTGAAAGTGTCATCTGGAGACATCAAGCAACATTAGCAACATGCCTTTCCTCCTTTGCTCACTGCATGTATTTCTGATACTGTTCTGCTTCTTTGAGTTTGCAATATTAGCAAAGAATATTCATTAGTCTCCCTGAGACACATTGAGGTGCCCTAGTGTTTCCTGAAGAACTGTCTTCAATATTCTACTTATTGAAGCATTAAAAAAAAAAAAAAAAAAACAACCAAAATCTTCTAAAATACAACCTCATACAGCTAGGCCACTGAACTAGCAAATCCTTTGACACCATGGCTGCAAAATTATCAAGTGTCTCATTTACCTGAAACACCAAACTGTAACCACCCCCCTCTTTTCAGTTTGCGTCCACCTATATTTCATGACCTGCTTTTTAGTTTTCATAGATGAATTTAAACTCCTAAAATCATAGGAAAGAAAGAAGGGTTGCAATTAAACACAGACACTTATTATTTTCTCAAATATTATTATTTTCCTGAGTCCTTCCTTAGAGGTTTCCTTACATCTTCCTTTCATCTGCCATTCATAGTTACTGAGACCTTGATACAATCATGATGTCCTTCTGAATTTCAAAGAAAATTAACAACTCCAGTACAGGAAGTGCCCAGCTTTCCATCACAGGGACAGCTACCCATATACCCCTGGCTTTGTATGTTTTGATCATCATAAACCACAGTTAGCATCGGTTTGACACCTATTCCCTTAGAAAACTCTTTGTGAAGACACTCCTGAAAGCCAAGAGAAACTGGTAGAACACCATGAATGGGAGGATTGAGAAGGGGCACTGAAATATAAACTGTACTACTAATGCTACAAATCAAAATAATGGCTTCTGACACTGAGGTATTAAAAGGAGTAAATTCCCTCTAAGTCACTGTAATGGGGTGAATGCATCAACATAATCTTGCTCCTAGTGTAAAATCACCCGCCAAAATAAGTACAGACATTTTACTTCTCCAACCCTTCAAACTCCTCAGCATTATAAAGGCCCTGTGTTTTCACCCTTTTCAGACTCAGTTCTTGACTGCTGTTCTACAGATGACTTATTCCCTCTGCAACACAGTCTTTTATTTATATGCAAGAGACTATATTGCAACAACTTGGAACAAAGCCTGATTTTGTCAAGTACTTGATTTAAAGGATTTGCATTTCTAAACATTCTGTATGCATTTTAATGCACTTAAATAAGAAAACCATCTGTGCATTTCTTTCTTTATTTGAAACTATGCTTGGCAAACAATCATTACAATTATAAGTAGCATACCATTAAGCATATGGTTAAATGACAATGTATTTGCTTATTTCAAGATCAATTCACTTGAAAGCACTGCTTTGCTTAATATTGAAATTCATAAATCAGAGTTTTATAATAATAAAAGACATACACCTAAAAAATAATGTTGCTTTGCCTCAGGAGAAAGTACAGGACCATTGTGTCTAGAGGTTTAGAGCTGTATATAAAGTCAGGTGGTTGGCACAGTTCAACATCTCACTTGGCCTCCTGCTCAAGGAAACATTTGTTAAATTCTGACAATCTCAGACACAGGGCCTGGAAAATATTTACCACTTTTATACCAACTTAAGGAGACCTCATCTGAGCTGAAATATGCATTACTGCAGTTCTTGCCAGCCCATAATGAAATGTCACAGTCCGCAAAAGAAAGATACTGTATGAATATTTGCAATATCCCACTGCAATTTAGAGGCTTAGGTCCCCTTTAACATTTATACCTTTTCACTTTTGCTATGGAAGATGGTGAAGTTTGCCTGTGAATGCCTGCATAAAAATCACAACTGTGTATTATCTCACAAGTCACTAAAAAAGTATGCTTTAATTTGAACTAAAAATGTGATTCCATGAAGCTGTTTGACCTGCAAATGCAGTCTGGGATGTGATATTTAGACTATATTCTTTCTTGCTTCAGTGTCACTCCCAGGCTAATGTGTTGAAAAACTGGATGAAAAACTGAAAGTTTCCAACACATTGTCTCAGCAATACATTTAGGTCAACTGAATGAGCATGAAAACACAAAAGAGGAAAATGGATATATGACTATCTGGTCCCAATCGCATGTGTAAGATAGTGTTGTGTTTTCTTAATTTCACTCTTCACATATAAAAACTAAATTAACAAAATTATATGCAGACATATTACCTTTGGACAGAACTGAAGAAATTCCTCTGTAAAACAGCTCATTCTGTTTTACCAATGAGGGTGTGTAGTCACAAACCACAAGGTGTCAGCTTCAACTTGCCAAGAAAATATTTATCTGAAAATAAAAACATTAAGTTGGTCAAAGGGTGAGAGAAAGTGACACATCTGAGCTTTTTGGTCCTGAAACTCTAGATAGAATTACATACCTGCCACAATCCTGAAAGCTGGAGGAAGACTATGGAGTTTTAAAAGGGCCGTCTGGAGACATCAAGTAATATGAAAAATATGGATATTTGTTTATTAGTTACTAGAAATAAAAACAGATCAGGTGCTCTTCTTTTCTTGTATAATTTGCCACAGTAATGAGCAGCTGATGTAAAGCAGAGGTAATGCCTTGCATATTTAAGATTTAAAATCCAGTGTGGTGAAGGGCGGTAACAGTTTTGCATCAATTTCATGAGCAGGAGCAACACAGGGCATGATGAGACCTTCTCTCATGAGGAAGTGTTTTGTACACAGAGAGCAAAAGAAAACACTTTCCAATGTCAATGCATTGGAGATTGGGTGAGTCAGTCCTGCACCCTCAAGTAAATCATGCAGCTTTTTTCCTTTTGCTTTCTTTCTCTTTACTTTTCATCAGAAGATGATGTCTTTCTGTCCTCTTCACTCCTGCTCTGACCAATCTTTCAAACTTACAAATCCATATGGAAAACAATTTTTTTATTTGTGACAGGATGAAGCCAGAGTATTGACTAAACCTGTTTCTCCTTCTTTCTTGCCCTCTGAAAATGTATTTATTTTTATCAATGGAATACTGTCAGTAGGAGAGCCCAAAAAGCTACCCTAAGACACTGCTATAGCTACCAGATTAGAGCCTTGCTCCCCCATGCAAATCACAGCTTCTTTATCAAATCACAGACTCTTTATCAAACCCCTAAACATCCTAACTCCACTATAAAGTTTTATTAGAGCTCTACTCTATTAACACCTGAAGAAGGACAGTAAATGAATTCTACAATATTTCCCCTGCTTTCCCTGATTCTTTTTCTCTTAACCCACTGTAACCTAACAATTTTTCTATGCTGCTTTTCACTGCCCTGTCTACTTTTTTTTCCATGGCCTCCTCATAAAATCTCAGAAGAAATACTATCTTAGTTCTGAAACTTTGATAGTTTTCATTTGTGCTAAATTACTAAATGCTTTCACCTCACTGGTCACAAAATCATTCACAAGACTGCATACACAAGTAGTGTCATATGGCATATTTTTTGTGATCTCTCAAGTAAATACACAGGGAGAAACATCCATGCAATTTTACGCTTTATCATTCCTTCCATCTTCTTTTCTAATTCACTCTTCAGAAGTTTTAATGTCTTTCTTGAGTGAATTCTGAGGGTTTTTTAGCCTAAAAAATAGTCTTGTCTATGTGGTTCTAAAGGTCTAATTTTAGTTCTCCTCTAATGCGTTCTCCTTTTTATAGCATTCAGTATTTTGCCTAAATTCTTTTCATGATTTATGTCTTCTTGTGTTGTTGCTTATACTTTTCACATAGTTGTTGACTTTTATTCTCATCTAAATTGGTCTAGTGATTTTATACTACATTTAGTCAGGATTGTTTCTTATGCTGAATCGATATTTATATAAACTAGGATATTTAGTACTAGAGTCCTTCATGTTTCACTCAAGTTCATTTCAATTCAATAAGAACTTTCAGATGCTTGTTATGTAAAGGAAGTAAGGGAAGAATAGTTTTGCCTTGAATCCAGCAAATTATCTAGAGGTCCCACCCCCCTCCACCCCAATTATGTTTTCTTAGTATTCATCATTTCACTTTCTATTATAAACCAATTTAAAATTTATTTAATATTTATTGTTTAATCCTTTCCAAGAGCGATGAATAGCAATATTGCACTCTTTGGATGAGCTAGGGAGAACAAGTAGCCTTCAGAACCGTCTCTGACACAAGCTCAACTCCCTAATGTAGGATGCAGGAAGCAGGAGATTTGCAACAACTCATTTTTGTCCTGCTTTTTGTGCCATGGCCATGATTATGGGGAATTTGAGCCAACAAAGATGCTCCATGTCCAGAATTATTCTCTACACAGCTAGAATAAAAGGTTTCTAAATGAACGATGGATCAGGCCTTACAGGAAGATGATACATAAATTGTAAATTATAACAGTTTATACTCCTTCATGCTAATCTCTGATGTTAACCATTAGTCCTGCTGTAATGTAAGCCATAATAGTTTCATTCACTTTGCTCTTTTAATTATACATATCTAATGAATATTACAAGGTTTTGTTTCCATGTTGTATTCTGTCTTTTTGAAATATTGCGTGACCTGAACTTCAGACCTAAATGATGGATCTTTAATGATCTGTAGGTAATAAGCCTCATAACTTCCTCTTGCCAAATAAGCTTTCATTTCAGACAATTTTATTACTCCTTAGCAATATAAACACAACTGCAGCTCTTTTGTTTATGAGAGCTTCCATTCTTGGTGTTTTATCCATCCCTCACCCATTTCATTTCTACAGCTATCACAGCTTTTGCAGTCTAAATACCCAACTAGAACACCCTTTAGGATACCCTAAGAAACAAAGAATGATTGAACTGGCCACTCGTTGCTGTCTCATGCAGGGTATTCAAAAGCACAGGGTATATAGATGATGATTTCAAGTGCTTAAAATCATCTCACATTGAAATGAGCACATCAGTATCTGGTCTTAGCCTGTGTAAGGGATTCTCGGCTCCCAAACAAGAGCAAAGACCTTCATTTACCTGTGCTCATTGTGGATTTCTAAAGGACTTTCATTTGCATGTCTCAGGCTGGAAAAGGCTAGTCTCCTGCTAAGATCTCCTTCTTGCAGTTAGTTTGTTCCCTTTTCCATCCAAAACACACACTGGTGACACATATCTTGGGATGCTGGCTTCACCCTACCACCTTCCATTAACTGGGAAAAAATTGTGACTAGGACAGGCAGAGTATAAAAAACAAACAGAAGCCTCCTGCTGAACCTAAGTCTGAACCGTGTGGAGAGGAGGAAACATTAAACGTTTCTGTTGTCAGTTTTAGTTAAGGCTGACAGGTGTGTTGAAAACTCAGCAGGAAATTGGTGTTCCAGCCCCACTGTGAGTCATAGGGGCAGATATGATTCTATTATACTGGCAACAGGACACACTAGGGCTGTTGATGAGGCCAAATATTGGATCCCTACATCAAAGTAGAACATGTGGGCTCCCAGAATCACAGAATATGATCATAGAATATGATCATAGAATAGTCAAGGAAGGGACCTTTAAGATCATCAAGTCACACCCAGTAGACTTGCTGCATGCCAACCCAGCCCCATTACTATTACCACTAAATCACATCATCCAGCACCAGACTCAAATGCCTCTTAAACATCAGGAATAGTGACTCCATCACCTACCTGGGAAATCTATTCCTATGCCTGACCACTCCAACAATGAATATTTTGTTTTGAGAGGATGATTCTCTCTGTCATTTCAACATAAACTAATGACATACATGCAAATTCTGGTCTAAGCTGCAATATTCCATCTCACCTGCTCCAGGATGTTAGCTTTTGTGGTTAACTTGTCCCATAGCCAGATGTATTACTTACAAAATATAATATTCACACTAATAGATATTACCTTAGAATTTTCTTTGCAATTATTCTGTATGTTTCTGTGCTACCATGCCAAAGAATTACAGGTTGTACTTATAGCTTCTTAAAAGGGCAGAGATGCTAATAAACAGATACCTCTCTAAGTCCTACAAACAGATCTTTGAAAACAATAAAAGTCTCCCACAGTTCAATGACAGAAACAGTCTTCACTGAATATATCTGTCCACAGAAACCTAAGAAAAGACTCAAAAATATTTGCAACAGCCCCTGTTCTCTTTTCAGTGGAAGACTGCAGTACTGACTTTCCTGAGCATCAGTATATGAATAATACAGAAAAAAGGGAGCAACAAATGTGGAAATACTGCTGACTTGCTGTTGCCAGATGTCAGATTTGTTCTACTAGATAGAGAACAAAGAAAACAAGCAGAAAAATGTCTTTGATATATCTTGATTGTTTAACAGTTTGTTCCTGTCAGCAATCTCTTAGAAACTTTGTTGCAGTGAAGAAGCTGTACCCCAGAGATAGATGGTAATCTGTTTATTTGGTTGGGAATCACAAAGATTTTTGTGCTGCAGCTATGTGCTGTCATCCATTAGAGGAACTGCAGGACTGTCACAACCTACTGTTTGCTCTGATTACACCTGCAGCCCCGATTCCAAAATGCTCTGCAGTGTCTCCAACCCAGCCTTCTTTGATCTATGCTGCTGTTGGAAGGCACAGGAGTATGGCAAAAAATTACCAAAAAGCACTATTCATTCTGATATCAATAGCCATGAATAGAACTGTTGCCTCCTTTCGGATGATGAATACCTGTAAGGTTAAAACTCTACCTGGATTTATACATGCTACCTGAGGACTTCCTTACAAAAGAAAACACTGACTGAAAATTGTAATAAATCATGATAAGGTGAAATCAAAGTGAAGGTAGGAAGACCATGCATGACTTTGAAGTACAATTGTTTGTCTAGTAGCAGAATCAGCCATAAATTTTGGTCACAAATAAAACTTTAACTTTTCATACCATCATCTTTGATGAATTCATTCAGTTTTTTTATATTTATCAGACAGTACCAAACCATGCATATGCATGCAAGACCTTTCATTAAAATATTCTTTTTATCATAATTGTTTGCATATTTAGCTAGAAATCTACAGGTCTATAGAGAAATGCTAACTTTATCTGCAGGGAAAGAAGGTCTACTTATGGGTTTTTTCTTCTTTTACAAAAAAATGGAAAAATATGGAAATACAGAAATACTATTAGATGCTCACAGCAGGATAGTAGGATGCACTGTTACCTTTTACCTTCTTTACAAGTTAGCTAAAGTTTTGTCATGGGTTAGCACTGGCCAGATGTTAATGCACCCATGAATATATGTTTTTTCCTTAACAAATACTGTGGGATGTGATCAGGAACAGAGCAGAGCAGGCCCAAACTTTGAAAACAGAAAACAATACTCTATTACACTACATAAGAACAGAGACAGAAAACTCTAAACACACACAAAAACAGAAATAAAAACTTCCCAGAACATTTCTTCTCCTCCCCCAGTTTCTACCTTTTACACGTCACTCTCTATAGACCAAACCCTTGGGTTTTAAATCAAACAATCACTACTTAAAAAAACCTAATCTTCAATTCAACAAGGTAGAGAGGAGTCTCTCTTGCACCACAGACTGCTCTTCAGGAAACACAGGTCCACCCTCTATGTGTTTCCATGTCAGCCGTGGCACCGCCTGGAGAAGTCTGCCTGAGTGACACGCTCTCTCTTGTCCATGTCCAGTGCTCTCCCCACTGTCCATGGGCCAA
>VXBR01004628.1:206854-237373 GCA_013400215.1 Cisticola juncidis | reverse complement strand
CCTCCCCCACCCAGCCACGTGGCTGGGCAGGAGAAAGAGGCCCAGATGTTTCTCTGCTGAAGCCGGGATCCAAAAGAGGCCAAACCCCCCGGAGTCCCTGCTTTTAACCCCTTGTGTCCTCAGAGGCCTGTCCAAACCTCCTAGTGGCCAATCTAAGTGCCAGCATAAAACCTGACCACTGATTGGTTCGCCCACAACCCCCTGGAAAAATTCACCTCCCCCCCCAACCACGACAAGTTTAAATTACTATGCTACCTCTTCTGAACACCCCTCTTTACTATCTACTGCTTAATAAAGAAGTTTAGTAAACAAGAAACTCATTCTCAGACAGGAGCTAGGTGTAAAAGTTCCTGGAGATATCATCAATCCAGCCAGGCAACTACAAAAAACTTTATGCACTCTTTTACCTGATTGGATAAGAACATGCTTTCCCTTATCTCCAATATCAGTGTTATCACTCCATTTCACCTTACTTTAGGAATACCTACTGGAGGCTGAAGCCATAGACACATTTAATCATTTGAATTTAGAGTCACCTCTTCTAGCAGACTCCAGTAATTCATAGCGGTAGGAATCAGACTCAGACATCTCAACCTCACCCTGCTCAAAAGCTTTGTAAATAAACCTGAGATATTTACTGTGTGACTGATCCTCAGTGCAGGGTAAACATACAGCTGAATATCACCACTATCCTGAAAACACTACTGCTGTAGATTTCACGTGGATTTTTTTATGTATCTTATCAATCCCTGGAAGTGCTCAAGGACAAGATGGATGGGGCTTTGAGCAAACTGCTTTAGTGGAAGTTGTCCCTGCCAAGAGCAGGGAGGGTGGAACTAGATGATCTTTTAGGCCTCTTCCCTTTCAGATATTTATAGACAAATATTTAAGAGAGAGCAGTCACCATCTCCATCATTCCTCATTTTGCACCTGATGCTAAATATTTTCTATCTTCAAATATGTAGGTGTCCAAGCTTCTTTTATTCAGTACTCTCAAATCTGATTTCAAAGTATTTTATTTCAGAGCTGTGTGCCCTCTCTTACTACTTACAACAGGATTAGTACAGAAATGTATGTCATCTTTTACACCCACTCATCCCTCTGCAATCCCTTTTCTTTACTGAAAAGTATTACTGGCACTTTCTCATTCAAGGAGATTATTGTCAAACATCACTGTCGGATCTCAGAAAAAAAACCAAAAAACAAAAAACAACAAAACCTTTGCAATTTGTGCTACCAGCATAGTATATTCTGACATATTTTTAGTGAGATAAAAATGCAATATCATTTTTATAGATGACATAAGAAAAAGGGCTTTTAGTTAAAAGGTTTTTTTTAAATTTCTCTAACACATATCCTAATAGATTGATCAACAGTGTCTTCGTGAACATAATTCTAGAAATAATAATATTTTTATTTGAGCTTTCCAGTTCATTTTTATGACATATTTTTGAACCAGCAACTAATGAAATGCAACAACTAGTCAGAGTACTTGCAGACATCACCTACTGGGAGATGTAGTGATTTCCATTAATGTTGTCTCATGTGGAAAAGAACATTCTTTTGACTGAACAGCCTCCTGTGAAAATGTTACAAAGATTTTTTTAAAGATAACCCACTAAAATGATTAAGTATCTTTTATGGATAAAAAGCACTTGGATTGTCTAGAAAAACATTTTTTAACTATTAGCTGAATTGTTTCATGCACATGAAAATAAAGCCTTGGCCTGAATAATTTCACATAATCACAGAATGTTAATAGGTTAGAAAGAACCTTAAAGATAATTTAGTCCCAAATTCCCTACCATGGACAGGGACACACCCAGTAGACCAGTTTGCCCCAGGTTTTATCCAATCTGGTTTTGAACTCTGGGTTGGGGCATTTAACTTCTTCCAGTGTCTCACTACCCTACCAGTAAAGAATTTCTTCCTTTTCATTCCCCTTCTTTAATTTGTACCCATTGTACTCCTTGTCCTATCAATTCTGTTCCTGATGAAGTGTCTCTCTCCAACTTCCCTGTAAATTTCCTTCAAATACTAGAAGGTTGCTGTGAGGTCTCTACACAACCTTCTCTTCTCCAGGCTGAACAGGCCCCACTTTCTCAACCTGTTTTCATAGTGGAGGTGCTCCAGTGCTCTGGTCAACTTCATGGCCCTTCTCTGAACTGCCTCCAGCAGTTCCATGTCCTTCTTATGCTGGGAGCATTTTTTCAACTTTTTTGACTTTGCATAGAGAACCTGGCATTACCTCTACATACATTTCAATGTAGTATTTTTCATAACCTCTGTTATACAAATCACAAGGCATAAGTGACCGCTTTAATATTTCCACTTTATTCATGTATGGGAGAACCATTCACACATGGCTGCTGCTAAAAATTCAGGGTTCAGTATTAGTTTCTAGGGCAGTGGTACCTGACATTACACCTGCAATAAGGCACTTCAAGACAACCTGGGCACTGAAGGGATTAGGAACCAAGCAGCACATCAGCTTAAGAAGCATTTCTGCTGCCTTCAGTGCAGTAAGCATTGAAAATCCAGTACTTCCCCATAATCTCTATGTGTGCTGTATGACAGCCCTCAGAGGCTGTCTGCCTTAAATTAATCAGCAAGTCATAAAGTTGTTGAAAAGAAACAGGCAGCCATTGCAAAGTGCTCACTTCCTCCCATGAGAAACCAAAAGATTGTAAAAGATTCTCTTTTCAAGCTGTAGACAGCTACAATCAGTCCTGCACGTGGAGGACTGAGAATGTAATAAAACTCCCAACAAACTCCATGTAAACTCAGAAATCGAGAGAAGTACTATTCCACCAGAGGATGCAAAAGAAAATCCTAGTGATAAGAATCTGTTCAGTTGTGCATGGAGTGGCATTCTCTCACTGAAAACAAAAAAGTGGTGGGAAAAAAGATTAATAGTTACTGAAAATCTTCAAATCTGACTTCACTGAAGTCAGATCCAGCTTCATGGAGATGTCAAACCATCCAATAGAAAGAGAAAGGGGCAAGCTGAAAACATGAGCCATATTAGGCTGTCAGTTTTTGAGTGATAAAAGTGGAATTTTCTTTATGTGTCTTTGGGAATTTGCTGATAGTTATTGAAGCACGTGTTCTTTCCTATGTAACTCACTTATGTAGAAACACAATATGTGAAAATGCTGTGATAAAATCCTACTGCTTCACCAACATTCTTTTAGATTAAAGAGTTTTGTTAATTCATCAGAGTTAAACTGAGGATCTCCGAAGTCCAAACTGCCCTTCAAAATTCTGAAAAATCAACAGTGACATTTGTTCCTGCTCAAAATAAACTCTCTGGAGCAACAATTGATCCCACGCCCCATAAAGTCTATGTTAATAATGATCATAATTGCCAACAAGCAAGCACAGGGGCTGTGCATTACTGACTTTCAAGATTGCAACTCGTATTTTATGAAAGACTAAGGTGCTGTTCAAATTGTTTCTTTGCATATAAATTATTCCATCCTCCCTTTTGATGTAGAGGTTTGATTCTCCTTTGCTTTCACAATTTCAAAACTCAAAATCAAGTTTAGTGAAACTCCAGAAAACAATGGTGTGAATATTCAAGGCCATCAGCTCCACAGCAGACATAAACCAAGCAAAACGGAAACTTGAGAAACCTGCAGCAAGCTGATGCATGTATAAAGGATGCAGTTTGCTGATGCTCTTTAACTGCTTCATTGAAAGAAAGAAATGTTCCTGTAAAAATGCAAATTGCACCTTTCTTTTTGCTTCTTAATGCACTGGAACATCTGTATCTAAGGTATCAGTCTACAAGCAAAGACTCAATTGAATAACAAAGTGTCAGTTCAGGAACATAAACCTGAGATTATTTAGAAGGTTGTTTTGAACAGTCAGATTTGTGCTATGTCTGAGTTCAAAGCTGGTTTAGCTGCAGTGTTTATTGCTGTGAAATTGAAGCAGGTGGTATCTTCAGACAGGGATAAAAATATAGAAAAATTTTTGATATCTACAAATTGGAAAAGATATTTGTCATATAACATCCCCTGTTACATGATCCCAAGAGACATCCAAGCCTGAAACTATTTCAGAGGTGGTAATGGCATAAAATGTCATCCTGAGAGATGATTAATCGGAACATTTGATTTTTATTCTATGTACCACCTGATTTGATCACCAACGGAGCCATTCATGTTTTCTCTCTAATTGTATGGTCCTGGAATTTTCAATCTTTTTTAACCCAGTGGATTTACTCTGGTTTTGGGGTGGGTGTTTTTTAATGTCTGGTTTTCAAATTCCTGCATTTCTAATGTTTTTGTTTGTTATGCTTTCCCTCCTTTTTAAGAAGGACTGCTACAGAAGACAGTAGTACAGGAGGGCAATCTAACCAAGGATTTGCATAATGGAGCCTACCAGTCTGGTTTTGACCTGTTGCTTTATGTTGTTTAGGCACCAAACTCGTACAGATGAGTCCAACCTCCCTGTCTACAGGAGTGTATCTGTCCTTTAGGCTGCTCAGGGTGGGACTGCAGCCTGTGTGTATGACACACCTGAACTGGGAGATGTGCTGGTTTGGGTGAGGAAAGTAAGTGGTTCAGCAGGTGATATAAAGCCCTCCTGAAAAGCCATGCACGTGTATGTTTAAGCAATTCGGCTATGGCCATGCTGCTTTTGATGCAGCCAAAGACACAACTGGCCGTCTGGGCTTGTTGCGGGTTAGATTTGCCTCTTTTTCACTTACTGAACTTTTTTCCTATAAGTTGCTAAGAAACTTTAACAACAGTACTTAGCCAGGACAAAGGGAGTAGTTGAAGGAGAAGGCAGCACAAGGCTACACCTATTGTTTTTGAGTCTCTGGGAGTTTCCCTCAGAGGAGAGAGATAACTCGAGCTTTGGGAAAGGTAAAACGACAGAGCTGGGGGAGGGGAACTCACTCTTGCTCTCAACACTGAAGAGGACAGTCAAGCTGCCCCTGGCTGCAGGAAGAGTTCACAGCCATCACTCTGCCTCTGGCTTTTCTGGGGAAATCTATCATCATCTGTTCGTGTACCCAGGAATCCTGAGCTCGTTTTCTCCAGCCTTCCCCCCCACCACCGCTGGTTCTTCGGAGCTTTGAGGTTCCCCTGCTACTCTGTAGCCCAGCACTGCCCAGCCCTGGGGACACCCCTGCTGCTCCAGCCCCCAGCGCAGAGCTCCTCATCTCACCCACCAGCCCGGGACTTTCCTCCCTTCCAGCTCAGCCTCTCAGAGTCCTGCAGGGGCACTGAGATCAAACTGCCCTGGGCTTTTGTGAAAGAAAGGTTCCTGGTTCTGTTTATTATTAATGCTGTAGTTGTGGTTTGTTTGTTGTTTTGTCATATATACTAGTAAAGAACTGTTATTCCTATCCCCATACCTTTGCCTGAAAGCCCCTTTAAAATTCTAAATTAGAATAATTTGGAGGGAGTGGATTTGAGTTCTCCATCTCTGGGGAGGTCCTGCCCCCTTCCTAGCAGATACCTGTCTTTCAAACCAAGACAGGGCTGTAAGTGAACTTTGCTGGCTCATGTCCAGCCTCTCAACCACCAGCAGTCCCAAGCCCTTCTCAGCAGGGCTGGTGTTGATCTCCTAGGAAACTTATTGATGCTTAGGAACGTACCCACCACACATATGAGGAGTATCTTGAATTGCCCACAGCTCGCCATCACACTTTTCTAGTAGATATCAGGGTGGTTGAAGTCTCCCAGCAGGGCAAGAGCCTGCTACTGCAATGCCTCCTGTAGCTGGAGCAGGATGGCTTTGTCAATAGGTTCCCTCTATCAGGCAGCCAGCAGACACCAGCCACAAGGTTCCCTTTGTTGCATCAGCCTCTGATTCTTACCCACAAGCTTTCAACCCATTCACAGCCAGTTTTCAGATGCATCCTCCCAACCACCCATCCCCAAAACTCAGGATAAACTCATCAGGGTTTGTACTGGAAGTTCATTAGTTGTTGCCTTTTGTGCTTCAGAAGATAACACTAATGACACACTGGTTGATACTGCACACTTTTTCTTGCTTTGAATTAATTTGAGACAGATAGGAAATGTTTGATTTTGTTTTTGTTTGGTACCTTTTGTATTCAAAGAGTAAGAGCTGTCATTTTCAAGAAGAAGATGCACAATGGGGACATAATTTTTATTTTAAAAAATGACAAAAAAAAGAATGCCTTCTTTTATATCATTGTTTTGAACTGCTGGTTTAGGAAGTCAGCCTTGATGATGCAATAATAAACAAAGCCTTCAAGTTTAAAAGGTGTCTTCATCTTGTGTTGAACAAAGCACAAACTGAATTTTAAAACAAAAGAGATGGAGCTATACAGTTGTATTGGCAACAAATCTAATTCCAAGCTGCCCTCTGGCACCAAGACCAAAAGAATATTTGAAAACACTGTGCAGAGGATTATTGTTTGATCCCTGTTTCAAGCTCAGAATTTGAACTGTCCTCCATTCTCTGATGATAAACATCTCAGCCTTCATAGGCAAAGCCAGGCACTTTGCATTATGACTCCAAATGCCTTCCTGGAGATTAGGCGAGCTTGTAGGGAGGAGGATTCAGCTCAGAGGGTGTCAAACCATAGAAGAGAAACAAAAAACTCTTGTCTCTTGTGCTGTTGTTTCCCTTTTTTTTTTTAATCGACGTTTTTCAGCCAGAAGTACCATGGAGTTGAATATATAATGTGAGAACAATAGCAAGTCAGTTTACCTAACTTTCCTCAATTTGAAAATAGGGAAAATGTAATGAGGCTGGGAAGGAGTGTTTGAGATATAAGGTTTACACCTAACTCCATGTGTTTAGGAGCTATTTGCTTTTGTAATTTTTCTACTATTCATAATATATCTCCATTACTTCCAGGATACCTTTCACCTCCCTCTTGTAATCATCAGGAAATTATTTCCTCTCCAAAACTGGTGTGAAGGGAAGGGGAAGAAATGGAGAGCTGCTCATCTTTGCAACATTTAACAATTTTTTTCTTTAGTACTTCAGTTTCAAATATTAGGGGAGACAGTGAAAAACTTTACAGTTCTCAGATCAGTCCCATGACAATAATTTTCAGAGGAATGTCATTAGTTACTGAAAAAATAGAACACTAATGAGAAATTAGGCCTATATAATTTTCATACATTGTACATAAGCAATTTTTCAAAAAACACACAAATGATTTTCCTTTTTCCTGTTTATTTTTACCAGTGGTTTATTATATTTGGGGTTTTATATATTTTAATTTTACAAATAATTTTGTTTTACACATTTGAGATCTAGATTAAAAGAGTTCTACTTTGTTGCCTTAGGAGTTACTCTAAAGAGTAATCGATCAATTAATTACTTTTTGTTGATGATTAAAATTGTTTCTGTAGTTTATTCAAGCACTTACTTGTACTGCAATTTGAATTCAGAGACCTATGAATATTAAATCAAGATTTCAGGATTTAACATTTAAGAATGATGAGAAAAAGAATTCAGTGAATATTTTTCACCTTCCATGTTATGTTTAAAATGGAAGTACATGAATCGGCCACAGATGATCAAACTTGTCCACTGTTCAGAAAATAAGTCTGATTATTTTTAGGTGATGTTTCAGCTTTGTGCCATGCTGAGTCAAAAACCTAAAAGTTGTTGGTTCTCTCTGACAGTATAGAAATATTTTTTATTTACACACACAAGCATGTGCATACATGGAAAAATCCATTGTGAGCTCTATTGCTAAATGGGAGACAGAAGGGGAAGTAAAGACTTTAAAGACTGTTCTCAACTTTAAACAGAAAAATTCTCTCAGCAGCTGTTGCTATTCATTGAAAAACACTATTCATAGCAGTGAAAAACGTGCTGTTCTTCACCGGACATTCAAGAGAAATCCTTCTCAGAAAACATAGAATTGGATTGTAATAAAAGGAGAAAGCTTACAGTGTGCAGAAATGGTAAAGGAGCAAGCAGGGTCTCAAGTAGTTTTCAAAGGCTCTAATAATTACAATTATTTTAAGAGAAGCATACCTTCCTCTCCCCAAGTGAGCTAGGCCAAATAATTCTATGTTTACTGAGAAGATAGGTTTCATATTTTGTCCAGGAACAAAATAGGATTCCTATAATAGTTCAATTTCATGACTTAGAGAGAAAAAAAATAAAAATTAACCTGGACAGAAAAAATGCCTATGTAAAAGGACTTTCATATGTCTACAATAGATACAAACTTCACTGGCAACCTGAAGTGACAGTCATTGTAATTGAAGAGACACAGGTTAGAATCAATGATTGAACTTTAAAGTGCTAATCAGAGCTACAGTGTTGATCAATTTGAACATTTTTAACCCTACTTATCAAATTATCTGCACTGACAATTAGTAAAATGTTAAAATAATGAGTTCAGGAAGAAATGCAGGGTATTGATTGGAGACTGGAAGGGGAAGCAGAGAAGAAAAGACAGAAGACTTGAATTTCAGAATGAAATTTTTTTCTTAGCTGATGGAAACACAAGTTCACTGCTGCCTAAATATGGACAATAAACTTAAAGCTTAATTAGATAATAAGCCCTATTAAGTTTAGATGACCACTGTAAGAGAAGAGTGGCAATGGACATTACTCATCCTGAAAAATGTATTCAGAATTAGTAAATGTTTCTGGCTGAACATAAATTATCCAAAAAGAGTGCATATATACAGACATTATCTAGATATTTTTTAGACTCAGAAGCCTTAGGAGCTCTGCAGTGATATTTTTGTGAGTTTTTTAATGTTTGGCCACCTGTAGTTTACTGCTCCTATTGAGCAAATACCATACTTCCATCATATTTCCCTATGCAAAGGCTACTCTGGACGCTCAAGACCTGTCTCAGAAAAATGGACTGCCATTTTGCATTATTGAAGTAGCTCTAAGCAACTGCAAGCACAAAGAGAGGGAATTGTCCTGATTTGCACTACCCAAGGAAAAAATATGTTATGCAAACGTCTACCAGAGTCAAGACAAACAAGTAATGGCATCTGCATGCACACAGAGAGAAACTTAAACCAGAACCACTGAAACAGTTCAAGTGGTGAATGTGCATATTAAGACACTTTCTGTCAAACTGATGTATGTCCCCTTAGCACAATGCCCTGACTGATGCTGTCCTTTGAAACAATAGGCTGTGAATACAAATAATCCCTAAATAGCAGCAGGTCTGGATTCTGGCACAGATTCTAAGTGCTTGCAAACTGGAGAATGAGGTTTAAAAATACAGCCTTAAACCCAAATTAACATTCATGAGTCATCTGACTGTCCTAGCCAAAAAAACAGAAGCCACTATCAGATTTGAGGAAAAGATTTTCAAAATCTGCAGCAGCACTACTGCACCATATGAGTGACATCATCCTAATAAGACTCATTTTACAGATGACCAGACCAGCTATTTGTGGACAGACACCAACACAACTGCACTTGTCATCATATATACGAGAAAGAGACTGATTAACAAGAGGGGAACAAACGGTGCCCAACAAGCTATACTCTGATTTCCTCCTGTTGCAGTTTCAGACTCTTGACTGCAGACATATTGCCCTTGTTTATCTCTCTGATATACAAACAGGCTCCGAACCACTCAATACTTCTTCCACCTTCAACTCTATTTTTTGCTGGCTTTGTAGGATAAAGCTCTTCATGGAAATGACAGAGCCTTTAGTACACGCATCAGTTATTCTCTGGCTGCATCAGTAGAATCATCCCTGACCTACTTTCCTTTATATTTTTTTTCCATCTGCACTTTTGATTATGTTCCTGTTTACAGGACTGCCACTTGATGCATTCCATTTCCTGTTTGAAAACATCTCATGTTATGGGAACTGTTCTCCACTACTGACCTTTCCAGATTTGATTACTTTGTGACTTCCCTACCTGTTACTACAAATAGTTAGTGATTAATAGCCAACCCAGAAGAGGACAGCCCTGAAAGAAACTACCAAAAGAAACAGAAAATATACAGCTGCCAAGTCTGAAGATTGAAGTACCAAACCACAATAGAAATCATTCCTTTCCTGTTTCAAAAGGAAAGGAGGGGACTATAGCTTAACCAAATGGAACACTGTGGGCAAGTTTTTCAATACACCTCTGACAGTGAAAAATATTCTGAAGCATCTAAAAAGAGACATTAGTCAAAAGAACAGGAAATAGTGGTAAACAGTGAATGGTATTTTTCATAAATTCATGGAAAATACATTTTCAGAATGTATGCCTTATTTTTCTTTTTTTTCCCCATATCATTGAAATTTGAAACCAGAATTCCTTTTCCAGAGTTCAGAAATCTCAATACGTGCTCAAAAAAGAACCATTTGACAAAGTCAATAAAGGTAGATAGTCATTTCCGATAGAATTTGGTTGTCAGTTTTCCCTTTCCAGTCTAAATTAATCCTTTATGTTTCCTTTAAAGATGACAGAGATGTTCTACACCTTTCCAGAGCTTGATTAATCCTCCCTGTTTTATGATGGGAAGCAGGCAATTTAGTGCAGAGAAAAATAGCGCGACTGAAAGAATTTGCATATTCAGAAAAGAGAGAGATCCATAGATTATACTGGCTGAAACAACAAACACACACAAAAAAAACCCCAATGTAACAATGCTCATGGGAAAAATAAATAAGTTTAAGAGCATTCTTGGAATATGGCATAGCCAATGACAACGTCCCAATTTTGTTAACATATTCATTTAATGCATAATGCAAAATCATCAGATGTTATCATTTTCCCATAAAAGTCAATAAGATTTCATTAATTTACACTAGCAGGATGTTTGCTTAATAAAATTTACAATCAAAGGAAAAATTAGAGCAGATGGGAGACAGAAAATAAGTAACTCTGTGTATTTAACCAAAGTAGAGAACACGAACAAACAATGTCTTTATTCTTTGAAAAATAAACAAATGGACCTCATTCAGAAAAAAAGCTGAAGGAGCAGGGACAAATATTTCAACATCATTTGAAAGACTGTCACATGGAAGAGCTCAGGGTACACACTGAAACCTAAGGAAGCCTTAGGATTTGAAATCAGGAAAGTGTACTCTTCTTCAGGGAAGCACACAGAATACAAGTACATACTTGAGCAAATCTATACAGAATTTTCTTCAGCTGATTCCCATAACCCATAATCTCACTGTTCTTTTTGAACTCTGACATGACTGCTATGCAGTTATGGGACACTCTGGAATTGTATGTTGCTGTTCATTACCAGGAATATTCACTGAAGAACAATTGTATACTTCAGTATGACGCACCTTGAAACTGGAGGAGGCAAAGTTCTCCACAGCCAGATATCTTTACAAGCAAATTAGACTGTAAACTTCTTGGCTCTCAATTTATAAAATAAGTGAGTTTATACAAATTTGTACAGTATGAACTATTTTTCTTGGAGAACATAAGAGGGTATGAATCTGTGTACCCGGAAATATAATTAGTTGCAGGACCAACTGTTGGCATTCTTGAAATACTTGAAACTGCATTTACTAGAATAAAGCATTGTCACTTGTATTTACAACTAGCTATGATTTTGTGTACACAAACAAAGCTCTGTGTGAAAATTTGCTTTGAAAGGCATATAAGAAAGTTAAAATATTAAGAGTGCTTTTCTCCCCCAGGGACATAGTCTGTTCTCTTCCATCTTAGCTGTAAATTACAGCAGTCAATGTGTCAAATATTCTTCAGATATACCAGTGTAAAGTTTTTATGCAGCTATGCATATCTGACAAACAAGAAGAGTGATTGTCATCAGCATATTATACTAGACCTTTCAAGGGATTGCTGAAATACTGAGGAGTTTTTGTTGTGTGGACACATACTTGTCTGGGGCACAGATGCGGGCATAATTACACAAGTATTTTTCTAGTCTAACTCTGAAAAACCCAAAGACTTGGTATTTGAAATAAGTTTTAGGTTTGCTGCTTGTTATTATTCAAAAACTTTGCAATGATGCTACAATTAGATGGACTTAGGCTATGCTGCATTTATCAACCTTTGAATTTAAGCCATTGTGGATCCCCTGATTAAATCCCACAATGCAGAAGGTAATATTTTTGCATATCTCTATGCTTTTTATATATTACAGGATCATTGAATAAGCTGAGTTGGAACCAAGAGGATCATCAGGTCCAACTCTTTGCCCTGAACAACACCACCTTCAAGTCACACCATGTGCCCAAAGCATTGTCCAAATGCTTGTTGAACTCTGTCAGGCTGGTGCTGTGACCACTTCCCTGGAGAGCCTGTTCCAGTGCCCTACCACCCTCTGGGTAAAGAAACTTTTTCCAATATTGAATCTAAACTTCCCTTGATGCATTTTCAGGAACTATTACATCTTCCCTCATTCTCATTTTCCTCTTTCATGCTCATTACATACATAATGTGGAAATATGTATGGATATATTTGTGTATGAAACTTAAAGGCTTTGTACATGCACCTCTCTCCCACAAAGAGAAGCCCCCAACCTACAGTACTGCTCTCCCTAAGCTCCCCATGCTGCATGACAAGGTTTCCACCTAGAGAAAGACAGGAGTGGTGACCTCTGCAGATCATGAAATTCATCAGGAATGAGGAGCAAACAGAAACAGAACTCTCGGACTGCTCCCTTTTTAGGTTCCTGAAAAGACTTTGCATTTTGCTTTAGTTTTCTTTAAACATTCCCAAAGTAAAGATAGCAACATAGGTCACTCAGAACTGTGTTTCAAACTGCTGTGCCTTCACAGGCTTTCTTTGGGTCTCGCCTCTTATTATCAGTTCTGTCTTCCTGAGTCTTCACATCTTCTCTATACAGCAAAGAAGACAAGACAATATGATGTTTGTCTCTGTGTACAGGATAAAAGCTTTCCACTTCCCCTTCTGCCCAATGGTGATGTTGCTGCTCAAAACACACTTTCAAGTTGAAAAACCCATAGAAAGCCAGCACACGCTGCAGAATTTCTGTTCTGTTGCTGACTACAAAATATACAGCATAACAAGCAGCCAAGTGCATACAGAAACTCTGCAGATACAGTTTCCCTTGCAATGTCATCTATCACAATAGTATTTTATGGATCTGATTAAATCCAGCCAATTATTGTGTACTGTGAATGTGCCAACAGCTCCACAGTGTATTCTTTAAATGTCCAGAATTAATTGCTACTGGTTCTTGCATATGCAAAGAATTAACCTTACAAAAACCTGTTATTAGCCACCTTAAGTAGTATTCTACACTGACAAACAGAAAATATGGAGTAGAAAATGCTCCTATGCCTGAGAATTACTCCTGCCAAAAAAACCTAATGCAGTAAAACTTGGCAGTTGTAGGATAGGATTGTATGCGATATGGCAAAGTATTGAAGAAATAGTTTGAAAGAAGATAAAGGTTCTCATTATTTGTAGATGGACTTTTCATTGGACTGAAAGAGAGAGGTATAAGGGAAATAAAGGAGAATTCTGCTAGCTGTAAGGTTTCTTGAGAGCATATAAAACACCTGAACTGACAAGAAATCTAGCTAAAGGTTCACTAATTTATGCATTTGTCAGGACAGCTAGCAGCAGAAATAAGACATTCATCTATATTCTACCTTATAACTTTGTGGTCCAACCTGATGTCACATGGTTTCTCTCCTCTCTTCCACGACGAACTCTCAAGTGCACTTTTCACCACCAGATGCTTAGGCCAAAATGAATCAGCAATTTCCATTATAGGTGCCTCCCACCACGTCAGAGGTAGAAAAGATGTAGAAATGTTTCTTTTGGCAGAAAAGTATAGAAGGCAAGTACAGAATGAATTTAATTAAAATCTTATCTGTATAACACTTCTTTCTTTGCCTTCGTAGTCTCATAATTTCTAAATATACTATTGGCAATACTGGAATAAGGCTCTAAAAGAATTACATTTAAAAATAATAATTTCTTTAACATCAGCATATAGCAGAAAAAAAAAATTCTTTCTCACATTGAATCATTCAAGAGAAAGAAATTATACCATTTATTAGAGCAACTGAGAACTGAGGAACACACAGGCAACCCTCAATGCCAGAGGCATAGTTGTTGCCAGCAGAGTTTTAATGAAAACATTTCATAAGATTTTTCGCTCCTTAACATTAGAGTTTCTTTAACTTCATTTAAAGGAATAAATGAGGAAAATACGACTATGTCTTAGTGACTATTCCTTTCCTAAGTACAGCTGTAAAGTGAAAATAAAGAGTAATGTTCAAAAATTAGCCCAGAGGGAAGATGATTAGCTGAGTGAAAAAAATTACCACCACTAAAGCTAGGCTGAACTCATTCAGTTTAAACCAAGAGACTTTCTTTATCATGTTGTGGGAATGTAGCCCAACACTACTTGTGCACTTTATCAAAATTAATATGCTTTCAAGTAGTGCTATGGAATTTGCTAAAATTTAGAATTTTTTCAGCTTATATTGGAGTTTAGATATAAAAAACCTAATAATTCCCAATAGTAGCTACTTGTATGTTAGCATTCCAAACATTTTTGTGAAAAGCTCTCCTGTGTTCACAAAAGGACAGCTGTTTGCAACTTCTCTTGTGTTCTTCCAGTAAGGGATAACACAGAAATTCTGTTAAGAAGATATTACTGCTGAAAGGACTACTCATCGAGTATACTCGCACTCTTGCAAATCCTGATAATTCTTGGGGCTTATGCATGGAGGATTAAGGGTTTCTGCAGGGACTTGAATTTTTTTTTTTTTTTCCAGTTAATTCAGGGATGCGCAGCAGCAAACAGAGAAACAGCACGTATGATGTTACATTCACTTGTATTCTGTGAAAGTATAGGACAGTGCCAGATCTTGTTCTGTATAAACTATTATTTTGTCTTAACATTATACCAAGTTACTCTATACATAAATATCACAACTTACATTATAGCTGCCACTTCAAGTACCAAGAGGAGAAACAGGACTGTTTGCTACATTTAACAATTACACAAAAGCCCCCTGTACATGACATTTAACATGTTCTTGCTTTCTTTTTTAATTCCTTTAGAATTCAGAAGCTCAGCTTATCAAGGCATTAGGAGAACTCATCAGGAAAAAGCAATGGAATTAAATCAGAGAAAAAAACATCTTGCATTAGGTTGGGAAAAAATCACTATTAGTAGTTGAGTAAAGAGATGCAGCATCTGAGAATGAAGGCACAGAGCTGAACTTATAAATTCTCTTCATGCTTTTTTGCAGATTCCAAGTGGGATTTATCATAAATAGCCTAATACAGCTAGACTTTAATGCCTGTGCCATCAATATCCTGAAAGCAACAGCACTTCTGCACCTCACAGAGATATGAGAGCTGAGTGCTGGGTGGTAATGTGCTGAATCCTGGATATTTTTTACATCTCCTGTTTCCTTTATTCCTACATTCAGATAGACCTGTTCTGGATATAAATTCTCTGGAAACAACAGGTAACACCCAGAGGTATTTATTAATATCAGCTTTGCCCTTCTACGATACACCGAGCATGAAAAGATGAGGGCACATGCTGTAGATAACTTTGCCAATTCAAGAGAGGTTTGCACTCCAACTGAAGCCTACTCAAGAAAAACTTTCTGCATTCAAGTCCTGCCTTTCCCCTTGCCTAGGGCAGGCTGTGAGACAACTTTCTTCTTGTGCAAGCTCCCTCTTGAAACATTTCCCTCCAGCTGTATTCATTAGCCTTTTGTAATTAACATCTTACTCATTCCTGGCTGTCACTGGTTCCTACATTAACGTGGCCATATAAATAAAAATGGTATCCCTCTAAAAATGGCCTATGTCTGAATAAGTCTGGTTGTCTGTAGAACCAAACTATACCTGAAAGTCCATTGGTGCACTTTTATCCTCAGTTATTATCTTTGTTTCCACTCAGTTCTGAAGAGCAAAGAAAAGTAATGGGAAGCCAAGGGGACTTGCTGAATTTAGTGTACTGAAGTAGTACCTTTGGGGTTCCTTGTATCACCTTTTGGCCTATCACAGCTGTGCAAAAGCCCCCGGTATTGCACATTTTTTAAATTTTTGAGTATTGAATGAGATTCATCCAGAAATTCATTAAAATAACAGAAAATTTAAAGTTGCTCAATGAAACTTTTGCCTATCAAAATATAACTATCCCCAAAATATAACTCTTCCCACCACACATTTCTCAGGAACATGTTAAAAGAAGCACAAAAATTCCTAAATCTTTCAAGGGTCTGAAAGTGGGTGAAATAATTTGTAACACTCTGTTTGCAACAACGTTTGCCCAAGATTGGATGAAAACATGGATAGACACGTTTACTTTAGCAAAACAGAAATATACCAGCCTACCTGTCCCAAATTCCTTATATTAGCAACAGGCAGATAAACAGAGATGGGCTGAATCATTGCTGGGATGTGCTTATCTCTTCATACTAATTGCAAGACACTCTAAAGGTGACCATGCCTCTAACTTAAGCTTTGCAGCTGAGTGTGTCAAATTAGATTAGGGGAATCTGTTCCAGAGTAAGAAAAGGTGTCAAGTTTTCTAATATCACCAGATTAGTGCACAATCAAGGGGGAGGTAGAAATCCATATCAAATGTTTGTGATGTGCGTAGTCATGTGGAGCATAGGCTCTGCTTCTGGTAATGAACATCCTCTTGGTCAAGTGATTTAAAGCTGTACCAGTTGTGGAATACATAGGCATGTGTAGGATGCATTTACCCTTTTCTTTGCACTAAAGAATTCACAAAACTCCTTGGTTATGTAGCAAATAGAGCACATATTTTTAGGAATGTGTTGGCACACTGTTTAATTTGAAGTAGCATATGAGAATCAAGTTTAAACAAGAGGGGAAAAAAGAAAATACACTACAAAAAAGAAAGGATTACTTTATCAGTCAACAAGACAAAGCAGGCATTTACCTTGCTGATGTGTCACACTGCTTTTTGCTCTTGCATTAGGCTATGCAGTCTCAAATCCCTTATTTAAGGCCTGAAAATCTCAGTAAAACAAATAATACAGAAAAGGTAAATGTATACAATTCTTTCAGCAATTCTTGTGAAGTCATCTTGAAGGTTAGGCTAGATTTGACCCTCAAGCTGCCTCCTGCCTACTGAGTTAAAATCCCTTAGTCTGAGTTTCAAGACACAGCTGTCCTCCTAACTATTGTGTAATAAAGGCAGTGTTCTTTATAGTTAGGTTGTAATGCATTCCACATCATAGGAACTTCAAAGAGTATCTGGCTGAAAGCAGCTCCCAGGGCAAGACATCCTTCTTTATTATTGTTTGGCCTATGGGTTCTGCCTAAAACACCAATGAAACAAGAAATCTGTACTCAGTCTTAAACTATGATTAACTCAGAAAGACCTTTTATTAAGAAACAAACCCATTTCTAGTTTACGGCTAGGAGCTGTTTCCACTGAAATAGCTGCTAAAACTCCTGCTGACTTGAAACATTCAGTATTTGCCCTTCACAGGAACAAAAATACCATCCAGGTTCACTGACTGGGTGGAAGGTGAACTCAAGTTTCAAAAGGCCAAGGTTACCTTTCATCATTACAGATATACATTCTCATGCCTGTGAATAAGAAGGTGACTCAAAACAAGCAGCGTGGATTTACTAATGCAAATTACATCTGACCAGCCTGGTTGACTTCTATTTTAAAGTAACTGGAGTCATGGAGGATGAAAGAACAATGGATTTTATTTACCCTGACGTGACAAGACTAAATATACGCAATATTTTTGCACAGTGTCTTTTATTCAAATTAGGATCTTGTAGTCTGTATGCGTGAACTAGTGGATTGATTAAAAAAAGGTCTAAATCATCAGGCTTAGAGCACCATGGTTAATGGATCATATGGAGCCTGAAGGCCAGAAACAAGTTGTTATGGTTTAGGAATGGTATTTTTCAACTTAGTGCTGCCACAGCAACTGCCCCAGCACTTGCTTTTCATTTGCCCTACAGTAGGAAGCAAGAAAGTCAAAGATCATGGGTGGAGATAAAAAGAATTCTTTGGGAACAGCAATGAGATAAGAAAGCAAACAGTAACAACAACACCAATAGCAAAAGTGTACAAAGAGAGAATGATTTACATGCAAAATGCTCACCAATCTGAGAACAATAAAGAATAATGGTGAACAGACTCTCTGCCCTCCTTGCTTTCCCCTCAATGGTAAAGGAACACATTTTTTTCTGAGAACAAAGCATCCTTTTCCTTGGCCCTGGCAATGATGTAAGATGGTGTAGAATAACATCAGGGTATTGGTCATGCTCACACAGCTCCAGGCTGTGGCTACGGGATGTGGTGCTGAAAGGAAAGCAGTGAAAATGTGAATTGGCCGTAGTGCTGAACCGACAGCTCATGTGCTGACACTGCCATGGGGAAAGGAGCAGAGGGGCGGCACCAACCCAGCCAAAACTGTGGAGCCCGGTGGAAGGAAGATCAGCTGAGCCCAGCTGAACTGACCAAAGGAGTGCAGAAGAATGGAAAGTGTCAACAACAGCAAGACTGACCTCCAGCACAGCAGAGCAGTAGAAAGAGCAGCACAGGACCTTGTGCAGACCAGATCCCAGTGGAGTAGAAATCGGATCCAATTGGATGAGCAGCCTTTGCAGGGTTTGCTTGTCATTGATTTTTCATTGTTCTTGGCTAGCAGGTGGGAAAAACTATCCATGGAAGCCCCCTTGCCATCTTGCCTTTGTTCTCTACTGCCACATGGGTGACACATGGGAAAGGTCACCATATTTCTATGTCTGGGGAAGCAAATGGACATGACCTACAGGAATCATACGCCATCTCATTTTTGTTCCTGGTGGTGAATACTTTTTGGGGGTAAAACACTTCTCTTTGCATACTTTTGGTATTATTTTTGTTGTTATTTTGCATTTCTTATTCTATTGTCTTTTGCTTTCAGTAAATTTTTTACCTCAACCCATAGTCTCTGTTTTTGTCCCTCCCGTACCAGAAGGACACAGAAAATGTCTTTCTTAGAGTTTAATTAATTTAATTTCCTGCTGGTGTTAAAGTACCACATGACTTCAGTGAGGAGGGTGTCCCAGTATCTACAGGGAGGTCATCCAGGAAACAAATCCATGCTCTTGATGGCAGTGTGTACTGCAAGGAAAAGACACATCAGGCAGAAATTTAAATAAGAGAAGCTCAGGCTGCACATAATAAAAAGTTTTTTTGCAGTGAGAACTTGCAGATTTTAAAGGAAGGTGTACAGAGAAGCTTTTCAAACTCCATCTCTGGAGGTTTTCAAGTCCTGACCAAAACAGTCTTAAGTAACCAAGCCTGACCTACCTGGTTCTGCTTTGATCAGGAGAATGGGCTGGAGATGTCCTGAGGTCTTTTTTCAGCACAAGTTAGATCCTGAAATATGGATGCAGAAAAACAAGAATAGACAAAGCAGGATAGGAGGAACTGTACGTCAAAATAAAATGAAGCCAGAACAGTGAAAATATAACCCAGAAGGAATTTATCAGACATCCTTTAGAAGACAGGCATACAAGTCTTGTTTTCATAGACCGTGTTTCAAAGTTTTCTCTCTTGCACACATGAAAGATTTCTTCCTCCCAAACCTTCCTTCTTCCATTACCAGGGATGCCCCCTTGACAATCAGAGGATTACAGAGAGTTTAGCAGCTGTGTTTCTTACTGACAAATTGAGTCTTCTTACTGGTATGCACAAATCAGTAATTTTATCACAAGTTTCTCATTATAGTAGGAACTGTCTTTCCAAATACTTCATGACACAATCCCTTATTAACTATTCTGCAAGATCTCTGTATAGGACAGGCAACAAATCAATTACGCATAAAGCTACTATAAGAAGAACAGCTATAAGACATTAGACCTGAACTGTGCTTCCAAGCACTACCTTGTTGAGGTTTGATCTCTGGTGATTCACACGTGCAAGTGTGAAATTGCTGTCACAAAGGAATTCTCCTCTAATTCCTCAGTGCTTTGCTTTGTAATCATAAAACAGTTTTAGATGTGGAAGATAAACTAAATTGCAGAATGAGTCTAGATGGAAAGGACCACAGTGCGACCTGTGGTCCAGCCTCTCTGCTCAAGCAGGGTCATCCCAGAGCACATGGCAGACATGTCTTTAATATCTCCAGTGAGGGAGACTCCACAACCTCTCTGGACAATCTGTTTCAGTACTTGGCCATCTGCACAGTCCTGGGCATCAGTTTCTGCCTGTTAACTCCTGTTCTATTGCTTGGCACCCCTGAGCAGTGCCTGGATCAACCCTCTGGACATCCTCCCTTCTGATACTGACAGACACTGATGACTCCCCTCACAATCATCTCTTCTTGAGACTGAACAGCCCAAGTTCCCTCAGCCTCTCCTCAGAAAAGCAATGCTCCAGTTCCTCATTCTTCTTTATAGTCCTCTGCTGGACCCATTCCAGGAGCTCTGTGTGTCTCTTGTTCTGAGGAGTCCAGAACTGCACATAGCACTCCAGACATGGCCTCGTGGGGGCTGAGAATAGAGGCAGGATCATCGCTCTTGACCTGCTGGCAGTGCTCTTCCCCATGTACCCCACTGGATGCAGACCTGGACTGTGCTGGAGCCCGTGAAGGTCCCAGGTGAAGGGATGGCCCTTGGGATCATCCTGCTCATGTCTGTCTCACATACTGGAGGACAGAAAGACAATGCTCATGCAAAGCATAAGACAGAAACACTCAGCAGCATCAGTCAGGCTTCATAAAATTTTTGTGAGTGCCATCTCTCTTAAAATACTTTGCTTATAGAGAACAGCAATAACCCTCTTGAAATGGACACAAGAGAGTGACTCCATGCAGAATCGGTACTTTCAGAGAGGACAGAAAATCATTCTTTCCTTAGTGATCTTGTCCCATTATGGAGGCAAGATACTTGAAAAACACTTTGACAGGCAAAGCAATTTCATATCTTGCAAGTATCTTCATGCTATTGGATCTTTCTTGGTATTATCCTGCATTTTCCCTTTCATATGCTGGGATGGTGTAATTTCTAGTCTTTCAACAGTTTATTTCTCCTTTTCAAACAACTTCCATATACAAACTCATATAAAAAACTCCACAATATTCTGTTTACTCTAGAAACAGATAACTTTTTAAATTGAAATCACAATAGTTTATCCCAAAACTCTTTCAAGGTCCCAATCCACCTTTCTTCAATTTGTCTCTGAGTTTTTTCAATTATTCTGTCTTGAAATTATGATCAATAAAATTCTCTTATAAAAAGTCTGAATTGCACTTCTAAGGTTTCTTTTCTTTTATGACAACAACAAGAAAAATACTCTTAAAGGTAGAATAGTTCATTTAATCATCTCTAAGATGAGGGTGTTTTCCAGGTTTTGTGTTGTAATACTGTTCAGTTGCTTCTTGACTATTTCAATATCATATCCTTGACAAAGATTTTAGAGATGCAGTAAAAAATACCTCCATCATCTACACAGTGTAAGTGTTAAACAGATGACAAAATTTCACAAATGCCAGGTAGCTGTTGCAAAATAAAAAATCAGGGGAGATTTCCATGCTTTACATTGTTGAGTAACTTTGACACAGTTCAGATTCTAAGATCTATGTATTTGAGGAGAAAAGGGAGGTGCTTGGATGTAGTGTGTAGATATTCAGAATGCAGATGTTGTAGCTGGAGGCAATTAACCCATCTGAATATTTCCACAATGTTGTAGAAATTTTTCAAAACCCGGCTAATCCCAGGAAGGTGTTTTTTGTTTCAAGACATATCTAGGCATGAAGATTTATTTTATGAAATAAAGGTAATAAAAGCAAAGAAACAGCTCATGTCCTTTATCCAACTAATTCACATATGGAACCACAAAAGCAATCTTGTCCATAACTACTGCAAATTATTTAACAGAGGAGTCACTGTATCTTTTAAAGGTATGAAGTAAAAATTTTAATCTCTAAAACTCTAAGCACAGGCAAGCAAAAATAAGTAAGTGCAAGCGCATATTCATCTACCCTATGTAGACTTGAATTTTTCATACCTCATACCTGTTGATGTCTAAATGTACCAAAACCCTTAGTTGTGCAAATCCCTAACAGGTACAGTAATGAGCCAGAGAAAGCTTATAGGAGGAGAGCCAGGAATTTGATCTTCTAATACGGCCACTCCTGGCACTGTAGCCTTTTTAAGGTTGAATGAAATCTGTGGTTATATCTAATGTCTTCAGAATGTTATCCTTGACATCATCATCATCAGGGAGTGATTATCAAATTCATCACTCCAGCCCATCTGAAAAGTCTTTTCTGGGCACAATCTGGAGGCAGCAAGTTGATGCATCAGCATGTGCTTGATCATCAAAATTCAAGATGATCAGTTTAGCTTTAATTAAGTCCCACATTTCATTGTAGTCGATGCAAATGCATTGCCACTGGTCAGTGAGGGCCACAAAGAGTTTAAGATTTGCTCTCATACGCTGGGTGAAAAATCTGGAAGGATTTACCCTTCTAGGTACTCACATGCCTCCAGTGTAACTACTCCCACCCTCCCTAGAATAACTGGAGAGAGGAAAGAAAAGACTCTTGGGAAGTCTGATTTTATGTACTAAAAAAAAAAAAAACCATGGTTTCACTTCCTAATAGAGGGCTGCCCACTACAAACTACGGTAAAAATAAGCACAAAATCACATTCCAAGAACACTGATGTGACTTCAAGCTATTTAGAAGCAGCAAAACTATCACTTCTTTTCTACAAATTTATAAAAGACATCCTTTTTCAATCACAGACAGGCTGCTAATCAATTAAATGCAAGGCAAACTTTTGCCTTCAACTATAAACTTAGGATTCCAGGCATCTTTTTTTTCAGAGAAGCTTGTTTTTTAAAATCATGCATAAAAACATTTTTTTTAAGCCCTGACACTCTGAGGTTTCCTTTTCATTGCAATCACTAAAGTTAACTCAAATTTTGAAGATTTTCACTGATGGTTAAATGCTATGTTATACTAACTTAATGAGACTTTGGATGAACATTAACAGATCAAAGGTATTAGCAACAATCTTTAGCAGAAGTGGGGGGAAAAAGCCAAGCATTAATGATCCTGGTAGAATTGCAACTTTTACTTTAGTAAAAACACTTCATACTGTGCCTTATTTGATGTCAAAATCAGAGTTCAGGAGAAATTGCTAGTTGCCTTTTTTTGTCAAGGTAATTGCTACATATTGTTTACAAAATATTTATCAATGCTTCCATTATAGTGTACCATCATGAGACAGAGAAGATACAAAATATAATATACATTACCAGCAATTTTGAGGAGTTATGTTGGCTCTAAATAAAAAACAGGTTATTACACAACAGTAAAAATAAGTATAATATATCAAAATCCCTGTCTACACCTACAAATCTTCACAGCAACTGGAAAAACACAGCACCCAGACCTGACTCACTCAGAGGTCCAGCTGGGGAGGTAAAGCTCTTTGTGCAGCTGAAACACTTCACTCTCATGTTGCAGAAGTTTTCACCAAGCTATGTCCATTTGTACTTGGGCCTTGAACATCTCATTCCACTTGGGCATGCTGGCAGAGCTTAGAGGCTAAAAAAATATATATGAAACACCTGAGGTGTGATCCAAATAACTCCAAAGCTTGACTGTTTCCTATGATAAATAGTGGAAATCTGCACTAATGGCTGACACAGCATCTGAAAGCCAAGGTAGTTGCACACTTTGTATCATGGGTGTTGCACAGACAAAATGTGCTTTTGACACTTTGTGAATAGCTTAAACACTACAGCCCACATTTTCCTGTGACTGGTACAGATGAGCCACATATTTAATTTCCAAGAGCCCAGCTGACAGAAAGGGCTCTGCATTTCAGATGAGAAGCAGTGCTCTCTCTCCAGGGCGCTGTGTGCTGAACATCTCAGCCTCTCACTCCCTTCCATTCACTCCCTTCATACATCAAAGAGGGACAGCAAGTAAAGTAAAACTTTAAAAAGATATGCCCAGCTATTGCCTCAAACAATGGAGCACCTAGAATACTTACCTTGAGGATCTTCCTTAAGTAAAAAGGTATCCATTTTCCAGATTGTCATAAGCAACTACCAGAGGAAGGCACTACCTCTGACAGCAAATATTCAAGCAGAACTAAGCTAATTTTATCTACAGCTACCTATATGCACACAAAAGAAATCAAGAGCTATACCTTTCTCTTTCAATAAGTCAAAAGCAGGGGCACTGGACTGGATCTTTGAAGTTAGTTGCAAGACTTTATTCAATATGGTATAGAGGTAAAAAGGCTGAGCATGTACTTTTTTTGATCACAGATGTATTGCCTGATTTTAAGAAGTGCTAAACACCTGCAGCTTTTGTACAAGTGGAGACTGTCTCTGACAATAGACTCATAATTATCAAAACAGCTGCATATCTGGAATATCAATATGATGAGTTAAAACACTGCCCAGTTTTAAGAAGCCAGATTCACTTAATTGTTGCTCTGTAAATATATAAAAGGATTACAAAAATCCAGATGTTATTTACCCAATAGATCCATTTCACTTACTGCCTTTGTAGTTCCTTAGTCCAAGCAGGAAAGCAATAAATTGAGGGCACATGAGAATGCCAACTTTCTGAATTTCCATGACTTTCAATAGGAAGAAATTTCTTCTTCTCACAACTTAATTTTCAGACTTTTCCAGTCTTCAACTTTATGTAAATACAGAATTACTCCAGAGTTAGCAACTATGAGTTCATACCAGGATAACTGAAAAGTCTTCTGTTTTTCTTTTATAATCAGAACATCTGAAAGTAAAATTTAGTTCTTTTTTTCCTGCATAAGAAATATATAATTTAAAAAGCCTTGCACTTATGAAAAAACATGTAATTAAAATTATAATGAAAACACATAAAGAAAATGTATTCTCTGATTTTGGAAAAAGTATGAGAGTCTGTAAGTATATTCAAGTAGGGAGCCATTCATTATTTCTCTGGATAATACACAAATATTGAGACCTATTTCATCTAAGGCTTCTCATCCAATGATTTCAATCATTTCATTTGGAAAACTGCAGGGAAGCTAAGATACATTTTATAGCCTAAACATATACAGTATACAAGTATTTATCAAGGCTGCCTCCTAGACTAGCTAGAATTCCAGAATCCTTCATGAAATGGAAAAGAAACCAAAAATATTACAAATGAAAATTCTTACCATTTTAGCCACATCAAGACTGTGAAAGGATGGAAGGCAGCAGAAAAAATAAAACAGCAGAAAAGTTAGATTCATTCAGAGCCTATAATTAACTGGTCATTTGAACACAGAAGGTAATTTAAGATGGAAAGAGCTCAACAACTTGGCTGATCCTTCACTCTGGATCACGGGACATTCAGACAACTTCTTTAACCTGTGACCTTCTCTGACTCAAAAAGTTACTGTGGGCTTGGGGTGAAAGTTGAGCTCTGACCTAGAGAAGCCAGATAACATGATCAGAACTGTCTAAAACCAGCCCACAGCCTATGAACCTGGGGCAGCTTTAGTCTCTTACTCTGTGGAGAGTTTGGCTTCAGGAGACAAAGAATGGGAGTTAATGTCTTTGGAATCTTGCATCCAGCTAAATAGCCATCCAAAGATAGATTAAAGTCTTCCTTGTTGGCTGAAACTTTTAAAGTATGTGTTAAATTCCAGGCATGCATGAAATTCCCATTGATCTCAATGAGATTTGAGATTATTACTGAATATTACTTTCAGTGCTGTCTTCAGGATTGATACTTTCCTAAACTGGGATGTGCCATGACTAGATGTCCTGGTTCTGGCCAGGATAGGATTAATTTTTGCAGTAGCCAGGACAGGGGCATGGCAAGGACCTGGGGTTATTCTGTACTACCTCACTCATTTTCCAGGAAAGGGGAAAGAGTGGCTTTGGGTCAGGGCAGTGTGGCAGAGTGAGTGATCAGGTACTGTTGATGGCTTCCACAGAGGGAACAATAATGCTTCATTTCTTACACACTCTGTCATGAGTATTGTTGCTGTTACTGTTCATTTTCTTATCTCATTGTTTTTTGCAGTAAATTGTTCTTACCTTTTGTGCCCCCAGTTCTCCTCTCCAGCCTCCCACAAGGGAGCACAGTGGAGGCCTGAAGTGATAGGGATGGGGCAGAGCGAGCGAGCAGTGTGCGCTTTAAAGTGGCTTCAGTGGGAACGCTAAATTGGAGAGCACAATTTCTAAATCACAACACTAAGTCAATCTTTAGGGGCAGTCTTGTACTGCCAGACTACACTGCAGAGGAATATGCTTCTGTACAAAAGTTTTGTTGCGTGGTACCAGTAATGCACTTTGGATAAGTAGTAACAGTAACTATTCTGGTCTTATCTTGTCAGACAAACAACCTTAATTCCAGAATAGGTTAAGCCTCAAATTAAGCTTCAAAAGCCTTCTTGACACTTAACCTGCCACAGATACCTCAGATTGGATTTTGGAATAAAGTTTTGTTTTCATAAATAAGGATATTAAGAAATAAATATGCTAGTAGAGGAAAGTTATTAAGGCTGTCCATCAAAGGTCTGAGCATCAGGAAAGGTCCTGTAGACTGAATTTCCAGTTCAAGGGCAGAACTCTGTTCACAGGGTTCTGTTCCTGTTGTTATAGCAGCTCTCACTCTGCAGCAAGAGTCACTGAGCACATGCCTGCACCCTATTCAGTATATCACTGCCTCAGAGAACTGACATAAATTGACCAATTTTTGTTTATGGTAACAACAAAACCAAAGAAAACTGGGAAACAAAGATATCAGCAAATATAATCAAGAAATCAACTGAAATTTATACCAAGGGTTGGCACTTCTTTAATTGTCAAGGAATTATATAATTGCAAGGCAGAAGATATAAAAAAACTACAAAAGGTACACAAATATTGAATTAAAAGGTACTGTCCACATGCTACATATCTACAAATAAGGAACTATTAAAGAAATAGATCTCACTGTGCATTGGTTTTTCATGCCACCATTGTACTTGGGGGTGGGAGGTGCCACTGCTGCCTTGTTGGTGTATTTAGGAGAAATATTGCAGGACAAGGGCCAAAAACATCAACATGGAAGTCTTGAAGTGGCTCCACTTGTGTACATAAACCAGAGGAAAGAAAGCAGGCACTGAGTTTCTTCCCACTCCACCTTCAGAAGAGGCAAATGCATATTGGAATTTGTCCTGCCTCTTGCTGACAGTGTTATAAAGCTCAAACAAAACATGTCTTGGCAAGTTGGGAGAGACAGAAGTCCAGCTCTCTGCACTGGGAACCTCCTGCTACACACGCTCTGCTCTAAGAGCATTCCTCTAGCAAGGGCTGCTGCCACCTGCCTGTCCACAGCTGCCCCTGAGCCTTAGGGGCAGGTGTCACCTCACACTGTCCTCAGACTTTGGCAGGACTTGGCAGATGTCCTAGGCCAAGCATCTCCAAACTTATCCTGCTCTTCATTTATCCAAAGCAGTGTTTAAAGTTTCCTAGAAACACAAAGGAGAACAGGAAAGGGAATATTTAAATTATTCAACACCATGATGCTTGTGGTGCCACATGAAAAAACAGACTTTTTCAGCACTGTAGAATCGTATTTAAAATTCATTGTACTGGCATTGTTGTTCACAAGTCCCAGGAGGAGTCAGCCAGTAGTATCCAACACACTAAGATGAGAATATTCCCCCAAATGTCTTTGGCTTTCCAAAGCTACTGGCAGATTGTAATTGATACGAACATGCAAGTGGGCTAATTCACTTGGGTAAAACATATTTTATTGGCTCAGGGTCAGTTCTGTGAATAATCAAAATGAAATGCTGTGCTCACCAGAATTTATTATTTTATTCTAAAAATAGTCAATATGAGTGGGCAAGGGGACACTAGGGAAAATAATCTCTCATTTGCAATATTATTTATTGCATACCATTTCCTCTTCTCTTTTTTATTTTTCTTTTCCTTAGGACAGAAAGATTTAGGTCAGGAAATATTTTTTGTAGAAAACAACTAGTTCATTTGCAAATCCTCCTTGGAATGCACATGCTCTTGGCAGGTTAACATTTGCCTAAAGGGGTCTCTGATGAGGAGAAACAAGGACTTGTGGTTCCATCAGAGCCAGCCCTTAGCAGTAGCCTAGATCAACACACACTCAGCATTCAGAGACATGAAAACAAAAGCATCCCCTCAAAACAATAAACAAAAAGGGAAGGGGAGGAGAAGGAGAGTGCTATTAGTGTCTGTATGTGGGGGTGAACAATAATAAGAATAAAATCACTACAAAAACCCGAAACTCCTAAAACCAATGTAAGATGTCACTTGTTTTGATTGTGGTTTGTGTTTTGTTGGGGGATTTTTAAGGGTGTAATAGTTTTATTTACGTGCCTGATAGGGTAGACTTCATCTCTAGTGATTCAATCTCCAAGTTGCCTTTTAGAGAACTTTTACCTTCTTGCTCCCTCTAGTGCTCCAAGAAACCCTGCACAATTTTACAGTTTTAACTAGAATGTTTTCCTCATTATTTCCTTTCTCATCGCAAGCAACCAAAGCAACTTAATAGAAAAGGACCAAGACTGAATTTATTGCTGCAATAATTTAAAATATATACTTTCACTTGGCATGCTGCTATGTAATCCAAATTGTTGTAGGGTCCTTTCCATTGCTCAGATTACTATGGCTTATCTTTTGCAGACAAAGAAATATTCAGATCTGGGGCAAAAAGTAAAAATGTGTGCACAACACTACAATTGCTTTTGAACATTTTTTCACATTGATGGCATAGACCCAAGTTGTGATCATTAATTAAACATTCCTATTACCAAAGGGAAAAAAAAATGTGTCTGCATGTTGTACTTAGTGACTTTTCTGCATCAGGGTGCAAAGCCATAAAGTTAACCACTCTCAGCTTTAAGTAAATAAGTTAAATAAGTTTCTAAGCTTAAAGGAAAACCCAGCCTCTACTATCTGTCACCATTAACATTTGCCACAGACTGCTAGAAATTGCAACAAGACTCAGCTACTTGATTATTCATGAGAAGCAGCACTGGTACATTTGCACAGGACAGCAGGTAGCAAATTCATCCAATTGCCCAAACACCACTGCTTCTACATTTTAAGAAACTCACCTTTTAATTTTTTTTTTTAAAGAGAAGTTATAAAGGTTGGATCTGAACATGAACATAGCACAACACACTTACTGCCCATAACTGCAATTGGCCTAAGACAATGCTGCTTCCAGGCACCTCAGCAGAGCAAGTTAAAGATGGAAATGACAAGTTAGGATGACAAGACAGTGATAATTAGCTTCCTGAGGAGTAGAAGTACTTACAGTATAGGCATCTGCAGAATCTGCTGTGGAAAACATTGTTCTGTGATCCAAACATGGTCAGAGCCTATAAAAATTGCACTTCTAGTTTTTCCAGTCTGACTTTTGCCAGTGGCAAGCTAGAAACATCCTCATGGCAATGAAGAATAATGAGACCAAATCTCCTGCTGCACCAGCACTGTGCACCATCCTCCTGCCACTGTGTAAATTAGCGATGGGGAAGAGCAAAGCCCTCGATTCTCTTAGATCTCAAAGGCATTTTTAAGCTACTTTTGCTACACACAGGAATATCACGGATCAGAATTATATTAAAATAAAATGTTGCCTTTTTTTTTTTATATATATACAGAGTACTGTGTCAAGCTTGCCATAGACAACAGTGATCTTAATAAATAAATATCATTTCAAGATCCCATGTCAAATAATCTGTCATTCTTTAATGATACATAAAGAGGGCAACATTTTTTGCTTGCATGACATCAACTGAAATTTTGTCTCTTTCACTATGCTATGTGCCTAAGTTTTTGAAGGAAGACTTAAGCCAACAGCTATGTAGAAGGAAAAACTATAATATAGCAATGAATACTAGAAAAAGTCTTAGCTACGTGTCCAGTGCTGATACAATGGCAGATGCTGTTGATACCCAGCTGTACCTTTTGAGAAATCAGCTCAAAACATTTTAAATGGTACATATAATTCAAAGTCATATTCCTTTCTTTAGAAAATCAATTCAATGTGAACCAAGAAAATGAGTCATCCTTGTTTTCTCCAAGTCTTTAATGTTTCTGGCTGCCCAGAGTATGGTTTCAGATCAAAGCAAGATAAAAGTGAATTAAAGATTCTTCTAATCTGTTATTCATATCTGATTAAAATATATTTCCTTTTACCTATTGCATAATATGTCATATTTTGTTTTATTGTGTTTTGGCAAGAAAATGGAATACAATATGTTTGAGGAAAATTGAGTTTTATTTAAATTTAGTAAATCCTTTATCTGCATTTATATCAAAACATAAAATCTCTACAGAGGTAATAAATAAGTTAGAACAATCATTAACATACCTGTCACCAAAATAAGTGTTTATACTTAGTTGATTAAATATGTATGGTAAAAAATTAATAAAATTTCAAAAGAATCTAAGCAATTAATTGTCATTTAGGAGGCTAAAAAAGAAAAGTATAGGATTAAGATAATTTTAAAAGATCTGTTATTTCATTTGAAGAACTTCAGAGCCGTAACTATTTTCTTCATCACTTCTGCTCTTGGCCATTAACTTTCCCACATGAAAAAAAAAGAAAAAAAATCCTACACAAATCCTACAAAAA
>VXBR01004628.1:191593-206774 GCA_013400215.1 Cisticola juncidis | reverse complement strand
TCTCCCCCCCCCAAAAAAAAAAGAAACAGTAAGAGGAATAACAAACAAAACCAGGAAGAATGGCTTGTATCTGCCTAGTCTCTTATTGAAGACTATTTACTATTCTTAGTAAAAGATAACTGTTGATGCTTTTGAGTAGATAAAATTCCATAATTGCAGACAATATATCCCTATAAAAAGATCTTACTTCAATAGATGGTAAGTCCACATAAAGATTTTTTGTTTCCCCAAACCTAACAGTAGGGAAAAAGCTCTGCTATATCCTCAGTTAAGGTACTATCTTTGCAAGGCTGCTAACTGACATAACGCTTCTGCCGGGAGAAACTGGGAGAAAGGACAGGTCCTTGGTTTCTTATGCTCTCTGGTACATTGCCATTGTTCTCAGGCATTCCTCTGCCTGTGTTACACCTACCATAGTGGCTTTTCTGGGCAGGTATTGTCTTTCAGATGGCTCTTGCCAGCTGACTTTGCCTTCATAACATAATTGACTTGGACTGCTGCACCCATTCTGGGTTTCATTAGTGCCAAAGGGCAACACAGAAACATACTATCTGTTTTTATGTCACTTTATATTATTGTGATCTCAATTAGTGTCATAGTTGTTTTAGATGTTCTTGGCAACAGAGGCAGGAACTTCAGCAAGTGGGGTCACCTTGCAGCATTTTGTAGATGTCTCCATGTCCCACCCAGCTCAGAAGGAAGGAGTGGACCTGAGGACACCAGTCAGAATGGCAACTGCAGCCCCACCTATACCAGTATCAGAAGATTCAAACACTGAACAGAAAAAAATAATTGTATAGATTTCCCAACTCTATTTGGACCCACTGAAAAAGCCCTAAAAACTGACCACTGCTTTTGAAACACTTTTACTATTTGGACCCTTGATTGTGTCAACAGGAATCTCTCTGTGAGACATCCACATTTTTCACCACTTTCAAAATGATATGAAGAGACACTGGTAGTCAAGCTGATATTTTTCTCTAGCCCATGAAATCAACTAAAACTCTAGTTTGTAGAGTCAATATAATTAGTTTCCAAAAGCCCCCCATAACTTTCTGCAATTATTGAAGAAGCATGTCCAAACCTCAGTACTGATTAGGCACATAGAGAAAATCACAGTCCCACCCTTGAATATTGAATGTCGGCTCAAACAGAATCAAAAGTTGCTTTCTTGATCATTATCTAATGTTTTAAACAGTTGTTCTTGTGAACACAGCTGCTAGGAAACATTCTTTAGTACACAGACCCCCACACACATATTTTTGTAAGTGGTACAGTGTGTGTTTGCTTTAACGTGTTCCTGAACAAGGTGTTTTTCCTCTGACACTTATTGATGCACTCTCTGATGGAAGACATGGAGCTGTTGGAGCAAGCCCAGAGGAGAACCATAAAGTTGATAAGAGGACTAGAGAATCTCCCCTACAAAGACAGGCCGAGGAAGCTGTGGCTGTTCAGCCTGGAGAAGAGAAAGTTGTGTGGAGACCTCACAGCAACCTTGCAGTACCTGAAGGGGCCTACAAGTGGCTTATCCTTCATCAGGAGCTGTAATGATGGACCAAGAGGGGATGGTTTCAGACTGGAAGAACAGGTTTGGTCTAGGTATTCGGGAGAAATTGTTTACTGTCAGGGTGGTGAGGCACTGAAATAGATTGCCCAAAGGAGCCACAGATGCCCCATCCCTGCAGGTGTTCAAAGCCAGGTTTCATTAGACCAGACATCTGAGATGTCTGGTCTAATGAAAGGTGTCCCTGTCCTTGGCAGGGGAGATGGAACTAGATTATATCTAAGGTCCCTTCCAAACCATTCAACAGTTCTAAGATGCCAGATAAGTGCAAGTGTGAGTTCTGGTACTGAGCAGAATAGAGGCAAGACATCATCAGTGTCTTTGAACACTCTAAGAGCAGTAAATTTATTTAGAGAAAATGCTCTGATGATTTAGCAGAAGTGAAACAGAAAAAGTCACAGCTCTTCAGTACTCCCTAAAGTGACAGTTTTGGGGAAGCTTTTTGCATCCAAGATCTGGCAACCAATAGGGAGAGCAAAAGGCAAAACATCTACCAAACTTATATCTCAGATGCTGAAGCTTTTTCAGCCAGCATCTATTTAAAGACCTGAGTAACACACAGTATCAAAAAAAAATGAAGTCAGCTGCCACTTGACAGCATAGGGTAAAAGCCAAAGCCTGAAAACACTGATTGATAACTAAGAAAACCAAAGCCTTCTGAAAGAAGAATTATCTTTACCAAAGTCATAGCACATGCAACCTTGGTGCAGACAAAAATCTGGTCCTTCCTGAAAACTTGTGGCAGTTTCACTGCTACATCTGTGTATGTGCAGTCACAGGTAAGTGACTAAGTAAGGGAGTAAGACTAACAACAAGAAGTTTTTCAGTTTTTCCTGCAGTCAATACCTTGGAGTAGTCAAAAAGAGGGCTCTTCACACTTTGCAGAGACCTTCAGGTACAGAGTTAGTGTCTTCTGTCAGTCTCTATCCCTGAGTTCAGACACACAGTAGATCTTCAGTGCTCCTGCTCTACTCAGCTGAAGGTTGTAGGTTAAAGCTAAATCTATCCATTTCACAGTTAGAAATATATTATTATGGACAACTTTATTTGCACTTAGATTTGAGATAGAAATCTATATAGTATATGCAAAGAAAAACTCAATATTTTTTCAAACATTTCTGCAGACTATTTCAAAATTTACTAAATATTTTATATCTAGAAATACTTAAATGCTTCTATTTTACCCAATTGCTGGGCACCCAGAAAATCAATTTTTAATTGCACACCTTGCAAAGACCTCAGAATATAATTTTATTCATTAAATTTAATTGCTGATTTGTCTACAACATGCAGGTAGTAAAATTTATCAGCATGTAAACAGCCTCAGCTCTGGGCCATAAATAAACATTTTCAGTGTGTAGTTGGCCACTGACAAGTGCCACTTCTAATCTCTTCGTTAACTTTGAAAGGGAAAATAAACCTGAACAATACAACACTTCAACATGATGTGTATGACCTTGATTCTTACCTTTCACATACTGAGAATACTCTTTGAAATAGATTCAATCTATTTTTGCTAACAGAATTTGCTTTGCTAACAGAATTATTTATAACAGACTTCTAAGAAAACAATTTAAGGTTCTTCTTATTAGACAATTATCATTAGCTGCAAGGTATCAGATGACTACAACTGCTCAGCTAGAGCATTACATGCATTTTCCATTTCATTCAGCACAAATGTCACATGCTCCTTCACTCACATACTCAGATATATAATTATATAAGTTTTAAGGACCATTTCTCAATAAAATCTAAGGTAAAAAAACCTCCATGAGCTTTCACATTTGGTGGAAGTTGAATCACATTTCAAAATATTTTAGTCTGAGGGAAGCACTGAAGTTTTCTAGGGGGTCTGCTTATTGCATATAGCAAGGTAAGTAGAACAGGGTTAAGAGTGATGGAAAAATGATATATGGAATAAAGCTTGCATTTCCCTGTTTCAGCACACACAATGGACAAAGGCATTTCTGATACTTTTCTTGAATTACATGTTTTACACTTTATTATTAACCAGCTTTTATCATCTCAAAAAGAGGATGAAAGGACTCTTATTTGATCTTACCTTATACCACGTTAGAGGATCCTACCTTTTTCTGCTGGGCACCTCATTGCCAGTTGATCCCAAGGCACTTCTTTAAATTGCCCACAGCATGCACAGGCAGCAAAATTATGTATCTATGGTGTTCTATAGATGGAATAAATCTGCTGCACATGGACATCTCAGCTATTGACTTTTGCGTATATAACTTGTATTTTATTCTTCTCCATTTGTATATCATAGAAAGCAGATATGAACATGGTGCTTTGATCAGCCTAAGCTAAAAATATGCATACACCTCTACAGTGCAGGTTCTGATCATGACTTTTACAGGGCCATTGTGAAAGGAGTCAGAATTTTTCCCAGCACACAACTCCATGTAGTAATAAGCATGAGGATACTGTTGGAAATATATTAGAATATGATAGAAAAATTTAATAAAGAAGAAAGATGCTTTGATTTGTTTCAGTGATCCATATCATTATTCAGCATGGAGAATTCATCTGCTAAAACCTTCAGCAGTGCCTGGCCTGTTGATAGCAGCAGATTGCTTCTTTCTGCTCAAGAATGAGACAACTGTGATTTCTGCTCTGTACCTGCTGCCCACCCCCATCCCACCTGCAACAGCATCAGTTCTATTGTAATGTAAGGGTCTCATACACAACTCAGGAAATATTTTCTCTTTAGCTGTTGTGGGTCTGAGCTAGTCAGCTCTCAATCACTTCAAGTAGGATTTTTTGCTGCTAGCTTTGATCTCCTTATTCTTAAGAAAGAAAAATTGAAAGTGCTGACATAAAAAGATTAGATCATATTAAACTGAATCAAAGAAAGTGTCAGCTTTACTACTTACTAGGAAAAGACCAGGAAAGCAATATCCTTACCAAAATTGGTTTTAGACAGATCTAGGAGTTGAGCAGTTCCAGTAAGAGTTCGATTCAGCTTCCAAATTTATGTGATTTCAGACCTCAGTGATTCAAATTTCACAAGGACAAGCAAGTTCAAAAGGTACACAATTCCTTTGCTGAAAATCATATTATACATCTACTCTGGCAAAATTTATCATCTGTGGTCATGACTGAACCAAACCAGAGAATAAGTTCTTTCTTTCCAGAAGAAAAAATCTATTCAGAACTTAAATATGCAGCCATATTCAAAGGGACACTTTGTGAGTTTTGCCATCCTGTCCACTAATTCTATCACCTTTCCAACCCCACTGAATTTGTGATATTTTGATTTAAAGTTCAGACTTACTGTTTATTTTTGGCCACATCATTCTATTACAGCATGAAACAATCTGCTCAAAGCTTGGCCAAAGCCCTGCTTTTGATCAAGCTGTGGAATAGTCCCTTAAAAAGTATGACTATCATCTTCCTAGTTTTAGTGTTGAATATTTCAGATATTCAGTTGATTTTAAAATTTTGAGCTTGATTCTATTTTATCATTTAGGGTAAAGGACTTACTTTCATAGTCAGAGAAATTTCCAGCTGAAATAAAATGAAACTTTCCTAACAAGAATCACACAAGAAAACTACTGTTTAAAATCCTCAGCTGTGTTTGATTCCAAATCCAGAGGTGTTAAAAGAGAAGATATTTCTTCATGAATTATGAATTCAAGGATACTTTCATCATTAATGTATAATTGACCTTTTCTGTCAAGACACCTACTTTAGTGATTTATTTTCATAAATAAATGAATGAATGAAACAAAAAATCTTCAAAATACTTTTGCTGAAACTTGCACACATTAGGAATGCCACAAGTTAAGGAAAGGGAAAATATCCTCTGAGACAGGACCTGGTACAGTGGCACTCAATTAGATTTTGACCTTCTTTACCCATAAAGGATTGGTAGACTGACATTGTTTGCTACTTGCCTGGATTAAATTGGGTCTCCTGAGATGCACATGAAGTAATTTTAAAAAAGAAAAACACTGTTAACTGAATTTACTCAACCCTCAGTCTGAAGCAAACCTTATTTACTGTATTCATCTATTAAACTAATATAATCTTTCATATTTTAATCAGAAAAAAGTGACATTTAATTAGTGTTACACAGCCAAGGCTTGAAGAAGCTCCTCTCTCTCAGCATTCAGCTAGGCTACCATTTTTCAGTCTCACCACAGGGAGTCCTGTGTGTTTTTATGCTTCTCTTGGTCAAAGCAAACTGCAGGACTGTTTTATTAATTCAACTGCCTGACACCCTTCCTCAGCAGGAAAAAGCATTATTTCCACAATTTCATACAAATCACATCTTTTGGATCAACTGCCTTACACTGCAAGGACAGGAATCATCTCCTTTCCCAAATCTCTAAATTTCCTTGAGTACATTTCATCATCTTTTTAAGGACTTATGGTAGTTGAGACAGAGATATTAGTTTGTAAAAACCAAAGAAAAACAATCAGTCATAATATCAGCAATCTACAGGTGTAGACAAACCAACAAAAATAAAAGAAGAAAGCCAAAAACTCTGTGCATGTGACTGCCATACCTTCCCTTTTCTTTTTTTTCAGTTAAGAGTTACAGAAAATTTATTTTGTTGAGTGGTTTCAGACTATGACTCAGAAATCCTTGGCTATTCCTTGAACACTGAGTTTCTTCCATCCTGAGTTGGTACAATTAAGCAGGCTACTTCTATGATGGCATATTTTCCATTTCTACCCAAATTTTCAGATCTGCCTTCTATTTTCTTTTATGTCCACTATTTCTCTCACACTCTGCATTGTAAAATTGACTGGTGTTTGTCCTAGTTGGGGACCTTAGAAACCTTCCACTCCCAGCCTCATAAAGAAATTGAAGATAACTGTTTTCACATCAAATATGGGCATCCCATTGTGCTATGGCATCTCTACCAGGGTGGTGGCTGTTGGGGTTTAATCCTTCCTGGGTGCTTTGGGTCCTGAGTAGCCTGGCAGAGTTCTGGTATTACACCAATCCATTCTAATGATAAAGCACTTTCATATGCTCACTCACTCTGACCCATATGTACATGCAGACAAAGCCTGCCAATCTTTAGGGTTTTATTTATTTTTAAAGGACTTAATTTCATCTTTTTTGAACTAGGCAACCTGAATTCCTGATTTTAAAAAAGCATAAAAGGCCAAAGAAACATGAACAAATCAAGCCTCAATAAACAGTCTTCTGAGTCAGCTTGCAAAGCCTAAACCACAAATATATATATTTTTAATATTTCATCATTGTATAGTAGTGGATTATAGTAGCAGCTCTGCAATATTGGCCATTTCAAATCAAATTCTTCTGTCTCAAAGTGAACTTTCCTTGCCACTGCCCACCTAAAGTCACATTGCAGCAATTAACTTCTAAGTCATTGGTTTTACAGTTTCAGCTATTTGACAGTGTAGTCCAATAAAAGTGGCATGAGCTAATTTCATAGGAGCTTCAAAGACTTGTTTTGGATGAGGCAGCCACTTACTACGAAAAAAATATATACTTTTTTTCTCCAAGCAAAATATACAAGGAGTTTTTATTCATTAAATGTTCATTTATTTTACACGAGTACAGGCTGAAGATCATGGCCTTGTCTGAAGTATCCAGCATTGTGATATATTTATCGCGATGTTTATTGATCACAGTCTGAAGGTTTATCTTATTTGCCTTCAACATTCCTGTTAAACAGCATTTTGAAATTCTCTTTGAAGAAAAAGGGAACAAAAAGATTTGAAAAACAAACTAGGTCATTAGAAAGGTACTTGAGAATACTTCCAGCAGCAACCCGCAGGCTGAGAGGAAAGCTCATTGTCAAGTATGATTTATGAAAACTTTTTAAATTTACTTCAGATAACTGGGAGGCAGACTAGGCTAGTACACTAATAACCTCTTTAACATAAAGCCTTATGGAATACAGTGCATGCTTTATACAATGGAAAGGTTAATTTAGCTTGTCACAACATAAAAGCGAATTAACAGGGAAATCGAAAGGCTCTCAATTTGTGTGATAAAATAAAAATACGAGGTGATAGCCAAGCTATTGCTACCATTTATTTGTCTTTTCTTGCCTTATTATGTAAAAATTAGATATTAAGTGTGCATGCAAGTAGGTACGATAGTTGAATGCAGAGCTACCACAAAAAAATAAATCTACTATGCACTGACATTTCAGACCAGTCTTTTTTTTCTCTACATTAATTAAGCCATTTGTATTTTAAAATTCCAGTTAAATTAAGAAAACATTACTTTTTGGCAGATTTTTGTTCCACATATAATCAGTTTCTTTCTTAACCAAGGACTGGTACCATTCCTACTGGCTTACAGATGAAAACTCACCTTTGCCTCTGCTATTTGTTTCTCATACACAAACTGCTCACAGTTGAAAAGTTATTGCATGTAGCTTGTGTGTACATCTATGCAACCACACACACACCCCTACACACACACACAAGTTATGTTGAGGCTGTATCTTGTTCTGAGCCTAGACTGGGAGAGGATCATGATGAACAACTGGAGACCCTTGTGAAGAACGCGAGACTCCTTGTTGCTGTGTCACAAAATTAATGAACACCTGTAAGACATGATAAAAAGTAGGATTTTCAAAATAAAAGCACTTGAATTCAGACTTTGGGTATAGAGGAAATGGTATTTCTTAGCTACTCTCCTTAGCTTTTTTGACAAAATAATTCATAACTCATGTTGAGGGAATCCCTCTAAAAACCTGTTTTATAAACTCTAGAAATAATCCCCCTTCCCCTTTCCAGCGAAGACATGGGTTTATAAATGATAAAAATTATGGTAAAATGAGTTACTGAGATACAAAAAATACCTTCTACGCACAAGGAAATGTCAAACAAAGGTTTTAATTGTCTTTGAATGACATACCTAAAGAATCTAAGTCTGTTGTTTCTGTCAATAAATGTTACAGACAAGGGTGCAAATATTTCAAGGTGAAAGCACACTTCTGATTCAACAACTAATGTTTCTCCTTGAATTGGTTTGGTTTACTTTAAACACAGATCTTACTACTTAAAGTTGTCTCAATTTTATCCACACAACTATTTCCCAGCAAGGCATGTAGAGGGAAAAATGCCTCTTCATTATTCAAATTATCCTCTTTGTATGCAAACAAACTTGGGGTGCATTACAAGTGTGTTTGTTACTATGAAGAACTATTTTCCTGCTTAAAACTGACACTCAGTCAGAGAGAGGAGGCAGTGTTAGGTGACTGAGGTGATGCATCACCATGAAAAATGGAGAGGAAGTAAACCTGAGTGAACAATGCCTAAAGAAACAGGCTGAAATTATCTTATATGCAGTCACTCAGTGAACAGATCATTTACAAGTAGTTAGTAGACCAGCATAGAGGAGAATAATTCAATAATGATTTGCACATGGGAAAAGGGAATAAATTAACACCATCAATCATAGAAAATTAATATTTTGACTAGATGTGCCTCTCAGTGTGCAGAATGAATAACAAGCAGTTGCATATGAAGATGCTGTGACACACCACAATCACCCAAAAATCCCATGCTTGCCATCAATGTGTTATTTTTCTCACAATAGGATTTCACAGTCTTTAACAGTGAGGTCTCTTCCATCTGTTTATGCAGTTAAAATTCTCACAAGAAAATGTTCTGAAAGTCTAAGGTTTACCATGATTTATAGAGACCAGTTCAGCCTTTTCAAGGACATTGGTAAGATCACAGCTCTTGTATTGTGGAGGTGGTGGTTCACAGTCCCTCCTTGTCATCCCTCATAGCCCCAGATTCATCCAAACACAGATTATGTTTGTGCACACTACCAGTATGTGGCCTGGTGTGATGCTTTTACTATGCTCACCTCCAGCATAAAAGCAGCATGGGACATGGAATCACTGTGTGACCTGAGACAGCCTGGAACTGCTGGAGTATTGCATAAAATCAGGTAACCCAGCAAAAGACAGAATATTCTACTACATCAATAACTATGACACACAGCACATTTAGGGAAAAATTAATAAAAAACGCATGGAATCTGGGAAAATATGGGAGCTGGGAAGAAAAGAAAGAAAAACTATAAAATACCTGCTCTAATGTGGTTTGGCTAATGGAGTAGTGTTTGATTTGGAGAAAAGCTTTGTGATTCTCTAGGACTCTGAAGAGCTCTGCTAAACATCCCTGTCTTCTTGGTACATGGTACTCAAGCAGGTTAAGATGTTGTCCCTGAAAACAAGCAAAAATTAAAAAAAAAAGACACAAGTGAATGTACTTTGTGATTAGTACTTAGTGTACTAAGTGTTGTGAAGAAACACTTATAATCAGTCTAACTTCAACATGCTCTTAATGCAGATTACTGTGGAAAACATGAGCTTTAAAGAAGAACACATTTTGTCTACACTCATAGCACAAAGAGTGGCTCATACTGAGAGTTCAGATTTTGTGTGTATTCTGAGGTGACAGTTTGCTAATCTCATAAAAGATATAAAACTTTAGGACAATTTTAATCTAACAGACTAGTGCTGTTACAATGCAGCCTGGGGAAAGGCTGAGCATATATACAGATGCACAGCTTTTTGAGCTCAGTACAGGCTTATACACATAACCCTAAGACAGACATTGCTTTCCATGATTCTTTTCCTAGACACAGTTAAGGCTCTTGAGAGTTTTTACTAAAATGTAATTGCTATAGGTCTCTTATAAGGCTTTGTATTAAATCAAAGACTCTCAATAAAGGCTGAGACTTATCAATTCCAGGCCTTATCAGAAAGCAAGCAAAGCAAATACTCTTAGTGACTCACTGTAGTCCTACTTCAAGTGAATACAGATTTGATTTCAACTTCATCAATAATAAAAGAAAAAGGAAATTTTCAGTCAGAGAAAAGGCATTTTTATTTACATTACTTAAATGCTTGTTTGGAGTTGATTTAACCAATATCATAAGTCCGTCTTTTACGTATTGCTTAATAGAAAAATAAAAGTGATATGTACTTTTTCCAGGAAGATCAATATATCCAAACATGTCAATATCCAAACATGTACATACTGTTCCTACCAGCCCCAGATTAATCCTTCCATACCCTACAAGGAGTTTCATCTGTACCTTAAACTCTGTTCCAGGAAAATACAGTTGTAGACAGTCCAAAATCATTCTTCCATAACTTATTTCCTTGCTAAGCCAAACTTTGACAGAGTAACCATCTCCAAACCTGGGAATGAGATGTAGAAACGTAAGTCCATGAAGACACCATGAAGAAAGAGAGAACATTTGGTTCAATAGACTTTTTTTTCTATGATTATATCAAATAACACACATTACTACTGCTTTATCACTGTGATTTTACTGTAATGTTATTGAATAACAGAATTTCTATCAGAACATTTTAAAATTATAATAACAGAGACAATAACACGTTATGCCTAATTTTAGTTACTAGCGTGTTTCACTACTCAATATACCTCAACTTTTTTTATGTAAACTATGTTTTAATTGTTATATTGCTTTAGTGGTCAGTATAAAACTAGGAAGATTACCAATCCCATATACAGAAAACTAAAAAAAAAAAATCCTTTAACTTTACTAATGAGAATGGGCGTGTAGCACAATTTTTCAAATCTGTTAACAAAGCTGCACCTTCAAAAGCAGATTTCAGCAGTGTAGGTAAAATGTTGTTCTAAAGTTATGTAAAGGCAAGTGTAGGGATATTTAGAGAGACTGAAAAGTTAACAAATTTTCTTTGTCTCTTTGACCACAAAATCTCTCAGATTAATTTAGGAAATTGACTTCTCTTTCTCAACAAAAATGTGATAAAATTTAAGTACAGGCAATCTAACCAACACTATATTTTTATTAGCTTTACTCACTGCTGATAGTTATTTGGGAAAGTTGCAATAAACCAGTGAACACTGAAATTACAGCCATGTTCTTACACACATTTCTTCATCAACAGAGGTTATGCTGCACCAGTCCCCAAACTGGGGTACACAGACAGAGCTCAGCAGAGACTTGAGACAGAAAGGGGCTTGTGCTGTGCCCTTTCCCTGCTTTGCAGCTATATGTCCTCCTTCTTGGTTAATTGCTAGGAAAAAACACCAGCAAGAGCCACATCAGAAGAGTTTTCCACTGCTGTTCCCTGTTGCCAGTGAGCAATGGAAAGGAAGACCTGAAAGGGAGAGAGGGACCTTGGGCAGAGCTGCCCATGTCTCCTCAGAAATCTGTCACTTCCTCTATCATTCCCCTGACCATCGCTCCCATAGCCTTCATTCCAGTATAACTCTATTTTCTTTGTTCTCCAGTCTGGCAATTACTCATTACCAAATCCTTTAATCCAGTGGTTTGGTTCCTAGAGATTACCTCTGCAATATGCCCTTGTGCAAACCCTTCTCTCTTGTGTCTTTCCTGTGCACAACTCATGATTCAGGCTAGCAGATGGTTTAATTGGGTCTGTCTGGTGAGAGGCACATTTTCATGTCATCAAAGCAGAGGATATATCACAGCCCACTCTACAATGATTCCCTATTTCAATACATTAAAAAAGTCTACAGATTATCAATCAAAAGGCTAAAAAAGATAGTAAGAACTATTTTGAGGTATATATCCAGTTTAACCAGTGCATGAGTGATTCCCAGCAAAATATTCCACATGTTCCTCACCTATAATAAGTACATAGCAATGTAAGGGCTTTAATTTTTATTTTGCATTGGGTCAGAAACTCTGTTGCTATAAAGGAACAGTCTGCATTTATTTAAGAACACTGCAAGTCTCCACAATGAAATAAAATAGACTGCAGATTTTATTCTATTAAGAATTTCACATGAATTCAAAATGCAATTTTCAAGGCTCTCAAACAACAATCCTATTTTTTTTTATGTAGCACAAACAGTGGCAGCTTCTTCATAAAAATGGCAAGGCCCCTTACAGATAAATGTAAGGATTGAGTGTAGGGATTTTTTGGCTTTGGTTGGTTTGTGGGGTTTTTTGTGGGCTTGTTGTTGTTGATGGTAGTGTATTTTTCTTTGGTTGGGTTTATTTCTTTGGTTTGTGTATTTTTTTGTTTTAGTCAAATGCAACCACTGAACTACTTGAAATGGAGTAAGAAACATCCTGATGCAGTGTCCTGTCTGTTGGTTCCTGAAGGATGTTCCATGAACTAAACTGTATTAAGTCCAGACAGCAGGCTACTAAATATTTGCTGGAGAGTGTAGCCTGACAGATGAACAGTGCTGATTCATCAGAGACCCAGAATTAGGTGGAATCCAAAGCAGTGTCTGGCAGATTTGCTTTGCAATGATTTACTAAGTTTTAAATAGATTTCTAATTAAATGTTTTAAATGCATAGCATCATCCCTGAAAAAATATATATGACAATAAAAAAGTTGTTACAAAGATGGATATAGTTGACAAGGGCATTCAATTTAGTTGACAGCTAACCTGAGGCAACATTTTACAAGAGATCATTGATTCTGATCAGTTTTTTGGCATTTCTATACAACGACCATTGAATTACAGTTTGAAAAATTCTGGGTTTTATGAGACATTCAACAGTCTCGTAAAATGAAATTGCTGTATGCAATGAAGTTTCCAAAGAAAATGAATCAAAATTCTGATTAGCAAAGACAGAGGAATCTGTGCTACTTTGGTTTAGCTCTAAATTGTGAATGGCATAAATGCCAGCATGGCACCAATAAAAAGCTTTAAAAGATTTTTCTTCTTTTGGCTAGAAGAGTTATGATGCTTCTATGCCTTGATTTTATACTTCATTTTAGTACAAGGGCTCCTCATATAGAGTAAGCTGATCAGCAATAAACATTTCCCCCTGCTATAATCAGCAAGCTGCTTTCAGCAGTGCACTGAGCAATGGAAACTGAGTTGACCATTTTGTTCACTCTTCCTCTCTGATTCAGACAATTTAATTAATTCCGAAACCCAAAGTGGAATTACAGAGAAAATCACAATCTGGTTTGAGTAGCACTCTTAAGATCAAACCTTTAGCATGAAATAGTTCAAGACCTAAAGAGGAAGACATTATCATTGGAATGGCCTAAGTTGAGCCAGCAGACTCATTCAGCAGCCATCTGCTGCAAAAGAATCTTCATTTCTTCAAAGCCATTCAACAGAGAACATATTGTGCACTGCCATGTTACTTACTTCAACAACACCTCAATTTCTATTTTTGTATAAACAAACACACAAGCCCACATATTCTGACAAGATAAAATATTTTTCTTCTCTCTATCCTTCCTCGTCTTCCTCAGTCTAACTACTAGGTCATGCATGACTTTCACCTCATTAGTGGTTCTGGGAGTATAACTTATTGAGTGTATTTTCTGTTAAAAGACCAACATAATACTGAAGCTAAAATATAAATTCCCAAATTGACTGTAAACTAATTATTTTGACTATTTAACAAAAGCATCAGCTGCAGAAGCAGGAGCTTAGCAAGACCTACAAGAACTCCACACTTTTAATTTGCATAGGTCCTGAAGGTATCCGAGCACTCAGATAACAGGGGAGCAAATGGAACATAAAAAGGTAGCAAGGAATGCAAATATTTCCATACCAGGAATTACTAAATAGGCTAGAACTTTTCATCATGAAAAAAAATATGATGAGGTGGTCAAAAGGTATTTCTAGAGAGCCCAGAATCATGATTATGCAACCAAAAGAAGAAATAATGCTTCATTTATCTGTTTCTCATGCAAGAGCAGGGTACACAGTGTTAAATTATGGGAAAAGAATTGCCAAGTCACTAAGATGAAGTAATCTGCCTTACACTGTGCAGAGAAAATGTACAACCATTGACATGGGATGTGCTAGATGTCAGAACTTGACATAAGTTGAATAAGAGACAGAAAAACTCATGGTGGGGATCTACTAAAATCACATCTGATTTAAGAAGCCTCGCAAAAAGAAACTGCTAAAGGTAGTTGAGTAATGTGGTCAATTCCTATGCTTATCTTGTTCCTGTACTTTTCCCTCGACCGCTTTCAGAGTGAGAATACTGTGCTAGAGGTGTTTGATCTGACCTCAGGCTTCTCTCAGTATAAATGCCACCAAGAGGAGGTCAGCCTGGGTAAATCACCCAAATAGTTCCTTAGTTCTCAGAAGGGTTTTGCAGCCCCACAGCCACACTGCCAGCAGTACAAAAATAGTTTATGTAAATCGACTTCAGATGTGTCTACACAAGCTCCAGTCACGCACTGAAATAAAGTGTAGCCAAACCTATACTGATGAGGAAGTCCCCTGGATGCTTTCCTGGTCCTCTTTTAACCTTGCAATGGTAATGGAAGTGGATTTAGTGGCCCAAAGGGTGAAAATTCTCATAAATATCAAGGAGAGGAGTTGCCACTTGGGGCAGAATAGCTTCTCAGTGTTCCCTTCTGCCCATTCCTTGGGCGTCCTGGTTTGGAGGTTTGAATGGGGACAAGAATTCCTGTTGAAACATAGCTGAGCCTGTATTTGGTCACAAGTATTCCCTAAAAGAATTAACCCTATGGGTTTTCTTGAGCTTGACCCATGAAAACTTGTTTTAAGTGAAGGGTGAAAAAGGAAGTACATTATCGGCAGATTTTTGTTTGCTTAAAAACAAAACAAAACAAAACAAAACAACCCAACAAAGCCTAAAAATTGCTTTGGTAAATAATTTCTAGATG
>VXBR01004628.1:151272-190213 GCA_013400215.1 Cisticola juncidis | reverse complement strand
CATTGAGAACAAAACACTTGGAAAAACATTAGAAAGAAAAAGAAAATAAAATTGAAATATTTTTTTTAAAACAAAATCATCACCGTTTAAGATAATTTTAAATCACATGATTTATTTAATTATGTCATCTATAAAATAGATGAAATGATTTAATTATTTCATCTATATAAAAAACTAGTAGTCAATACGAAGGAGAAAAAAAAGGTAATTAATTTTTAAATACTTGCGTTTTTTAAAACAAGGCTAAAAACAAATGCAAATGCCCTGTCACTTGTAAAATGAGCTTTCCTTCTGCATTTATTCAGGACCTCAGCATTGCTGAACAGATAAACTTGATTAGATGCAAACAAACAGACATAAATAAATTATAAAATCTCTCTTCTATGCACTATTCATAGAGTTTGTTTTACCATTTTTTAAGCCATCATGATTTTTCCAGGGTAACAATAGAAACACAAAACCAGTTATTTAAATGTTGACTAACACTCGTTCAGGTATATTGTACATGCACCATTTGTTCACACACACTCAGGCTTTCGTATCAAAACATCTAAAGTTTATTTCTGTATTCAATAATAGAATTGTCATAACAGTGACAGTCCCAGATTATGAGCAGTGCAGGGTACAATTTTGCCTTGCTCTCTGTGTGCTTGTAAATTCTTAGGTGTGATTTCCAAATAGTGAAACCATCAAAAATGTTGTTAATTGTTTATGTATGTGCACACAAAATCTCTCCATATTGGAGCTTGTTTATCTGCACATACTGGCAAGTATCAGGGATTTTTTTATTCTTGTATTATTTACATATTTTTTTTCCCAGAGAAACAAGAGCAGCAGTGCTATAATCCTATGTAAAGTTGATGGTACAGACTATAAAGAACCTAAACTGTTTCCTCAAAGCACCTTCTGGGGCTCAACAGCTAAAAGGCAGAAGTAAAGTAACATTACCATTGTGGGTTTGCATGTATTGTTTTTTAATAACATAATCATCACTGTATTACACACTAAAATATCTATTAAAAAACTTATCAATGCCTCAAGGTCGAATCTCAAGCTAAAAATTGTTCAATGGAGACAAGGTGTGAAATTAAAATTTAAACCACAGTTATATTTACTTTATGTAATAAATTTCAGTTGCATCATCACACAGCACCTTGCCATGAAATCCCTATTGTGAATGCCTTACAAGATACACTGGATGTGCCTGCTCAGACAAGTGGCTTTATTTGCTGCAGTGCCTAGAAAATGTTCCAAATAAGAGAGCAGATTAATGAAAAAAGGGAAGAAAAAGGGAAGAAAAAGGGAAGAAAAAACAGAGGAAAGAACGGGGGAGAAAAAGGGGGAGAAAAAGGTGGAGAAAAAGGGGGAGAAAGTGCTTTATGGTTCTGGAACACCCTGGGGAAACAAATCTTAACCTTTCATCCTCATACACCTGGTGTGGTCTGTGGTAATTCACTTAGACCACATCTTTCTTTGCTGCTTTCCTGTCTTGTTAAGGGCCCACCTGGAGATGAAGGGCTCCAGCTGGCAGGAGCAATTCACAGTGCCTTCTGGAACACCCACAGCTACAGCTGAGTTAATAGGAGTTTTGTTTGGAATGCAATGTTGAACAAATGCAAAATATTTAGTCAGAAACTGCTCAGACAAAATGCCCAAACCCTCTCAACTTTAGCACCAATCTTTGGGTACTCTATAAAATGAGAATAATTGTTTCAAATCAAGTTCCCCAGAAGTGCTGTGGAAAACAAAGGTGTTCATATTTGTGAAGCCCTGATCTAGTAAATGCTGATAATACTGTATTTAAGGACACGTTTGAAAAACTCCTAGTAAAACACATACTAGGGAAAGAGGAGAATATTAAATCTTAATTAGCTGCTGCAGATTTAATGATTTATTTAGAGATACAATGCAGCATCCTGTGGAAAACATAGTATAAAATGACCAAAAATAAAAGCATTCTAATGCACATGCACAGTAGGGCTGAATAAATATTGCACAAAGTTTTCAGAGACTCAGAAGGTATTTTTCTATTCTGAACTCCTGATCTATGTGTTTTTTAAATTCTAAGAACTCTTCTTCAAACTTTCCTCTGGAAAGATAAGCTAATAGCTATACTACATGATTACAAAACCTCTGCCTTAATACATTTTTCATGTACAAGAGGAAAGCTTTTTTGGTCAAGAAGAATGAAAATTACATTAATTGTTATATTTTATACTATGTAAGAAACTTATTGCTAGTATGTCAATTAATAACACTGTGTCCATCAAGGCTGAAATATTGATCAGAGCTTTAATTTTAATTTTCACTTTTCCATTAAAAAAATCTACATGTGTAGGTTTGAGGAAAGCAATAAAACATTCCCAATCAACCTTTAAAAAAAAAAAAGGTAAATTACAAATAGTCTGCCAACATATTTTCCATTCTAACCCAGCTATAGCAAATGAATTAATTGTTGGGAAATTTAACCAGATGACTTGCTGATAAAATTTGAGCAAAGACTTGATGTCCAGCACCTGACAAATTGGTATGGGTTTTTCTGATATGAGAAGTCTGTCCAGATGGCCCTAGAATGAAGGATAATATTCAAAATGTTGTTCCCAGAGAATTGGCCAGCTGTATTTCACATGAAAATGCTTCTGTGAATTTTCAAAAAAAACCATTAAGTATAATGGAGAATACTGAAGAGAGCATTTAAATGTAATCCATTCACAATTTAGAGTAATTGACTCTGTTGGCAGGAGTTGTCTGAAATTAGGCTTTAATGGGCACAACTGTTAACACATCAATCTCAGACAAACTACATCTAGAACTAAGATGCTAACTTTTTGAAAATTGTCCTTCAGTTTCTTCTTCTACCTAATAAATTTCATGATATTGTTTATAAATTTGCCACCTACAATAAAAAAGCCTTTTTAAGGAATTTTTACCCTTACTATTCTGCTGATAAACATCTGCAGGTACTTTAAATCTGTTTAAACATATATAAATATAGTCAAGGTTCAGCAGCTGGGAGCAGAAACCCAAACATCGACATTTGTAGTGAGAAGACATTTTTGGATAAGCATTTTCTAACAGGCTAGCAGAAGGGCTGCAAAACTGGAACAAGTCTCACACATTAGAAGTAGCATCACTTTTTATATCCTTATGAAGCATTTATGTTTCACATTAGCATCTTCCTGGAGTTCACCCATACCCTACATAGCAGAATTTTGTCCTGCCATCTGACAAAGCTGTACTCAGTCCAAGATTATGATCTTTCACATCTGCCAAAAGGCTGAAATTGTAGCCAGACAGAAAGAGTTGAATCCTTGAACTTGCCACCACAGAGCAGAAGCTAATTTAACACGGCCCCAAGGAAGACTCATTAAACCTTCATCACATATCCATCAAAAAGGTGATCATAATCTGAACTCTATAGGCTGGAATGGTACTAAAAAATAAACAAATGAAACAATTTTGAGGACTTGAATCATGACAGACAGAATTCAACAAGAAGAGAGGAAAGAATGTCATTTTGGTATATGTGCCTACATTTAGAAGAGGGAAAAATTATTGAGACATGCTAATAGAATCAAATGGAATATCAAAATATGCTTCTATTTTTTACATTACTGGATTTATTATTTTATAAATAAAAGCTGTATGAAAGTGATCTTTGGTTTAAGTATTCATATAGTGGTCAGATTCCTCTCTTTGCAGTCTTCAAAGCCAGATCAGTACATTTGTTGATTTTAAAGTATTTGTTCAATTTGATTTGTAGAAACAAATTGAAAACAGACTTAAGGATATCAAGAGCTGCTTATAAATAAGAACATTTTTTTTTAAAAAAAGCTGTAAAATCTAATAAAAGAAACCATTGTAATCTACAACTATCACCCCATTAATTTATTTTAGTATCATTCTTCTCTGTTAATATGAATGTGTATATAAGTAGCCTGATTCATTCAATACATAGCACAAAAAACCCCATACAAAATTACAAATTTTTAGGGCATTGGTAATTAAATTAAAAGAGATGCAACAAAATCAGTTTTGTTTAGGTTTTCCTTGTATTGCTTCATGGAACAATTTTTTTTAACAAAGTGTAAGAGGTGATGGGTTTTTTTACAGTGCGATGGTGCATGGGTCAAATATAATAGACAGTGCTAATGGCAGGAAAATACTGAAACCCTAGGAAAAGTCTGGTGATTATATCAGTCGAGCTGGCTGTTGAGGAAAACATCCTTCCTTCCAGGTAGATATTTCCTAACGAGGTGAATATTAACTAATCTTTGTGACCTATCACTTAGGAAGAAACAGTATTTTTCTCTATGCCAATGAGAATGATAAGGCTATTAAATCATAGAGGGGGAAGGAAAATGAGAAGGAAGGAAACACTCAACAATCTTCCATGTCCTGAAAGCCTTTCAGGATGTTCCCAGCTGGAGTAGAAACTGAGAAAATGAAGGTTTTAAAATTATTAAAACTTAATTATTTCAATGGATTTCTTTGGAGTTCTGCTTCTCTGCCCTTCCTCATCTCATGCAGATATGAGAATTTTCCATATGGTATATGGTAGCACACCAAGAAATTGTCTTCAAGTAAGTTTGGAACCTTAATTGCACAGAATCTACACTTTTTTCATTTCCTAACAATTACTTTAAATATTAGGTGTATGATTAGCCTGGGTTTTATGATCATATTGGCACATGATGGAGGGCTGTTTGGGAGCTAAACTAAGCCATAAAATAACAGCAGTACAAGAACAGTCTTTGACTTCTCCCCAGCACTCGTCAAAAGATTTCCAAAGAAAACACAGAAATGCCTTTTCTGCAAGCTTTAACAGCTGTGTGTATGTGACATTTGAAGACTATGCTCTCTACAGTGGTTTTGTTCTTTCCAGCCAAGAAAAGGTATTAGGCAGTTAGAAAAAAATTCAGAAAACTGCATGATTTTAATTAAGTCCTTTGATAAAGGATTTAATCATGGCTATTTTTTCTTAATAAAGGATTCTAAAGTTTTTAAAAAAATTCAATAAGTTCCTGAAAGTTAGCATGGAAAATTTGGAGATCAAATCAATCAATAAGCTAGGAGTTAAAGGGATTTTAGTCCTGCCTTAAATAAAGAATCTTTGTGCATCTTGAGCTACACAGTTTGTGTAGACAGTCTCTGCAATATTGATCTCAAGTACACATGTTTTCCCATGTGAATGTCACTGATGGACATACAGTAAACATCTGCCCTGAAACACATACAAGCTGATAGTAAGAAATATTCTTTTTACAGAGAAAGTTTGCCTTTTAAAGTTACAATGATTTTTAAAGAATAATTGCTATGAACATGGCTGCTAAATATTCCTATTATGACCTTGCTATAGAGAATTTGAAAGAGGCACTCATACAGCCTTGATTCCAGAATGGCTGATCTGCGACTATCTCTATAATAATAACAGTACCAGTATCATCTCAATAAGAAGTAATATGATGGCACCTCCAGCAGGATACTTCTGCATTGATTTGCTAACTGTGATCTGAAAGAGGTTTATCTACAGAGGCAGTGCAGCAAATTGAGAAATCACTGCCTTATTTATAGGAATACGGCACATACTTATGAGTATGCTTTTGATGTCTTGTTTCTGTAAGAGGGAAGATGAAAAAATGCTGCTAAAGGAAACATCAGAGGTGGCAAAAAAATTTACAAAGTCACTGATAAGATAAAGGGGAAGGTAGCCTTGTGGACTGATTGTACCCTCTCCAGGTCAAGTGCAGAAGACAGAGACATGTACTCACTCCAGAGGATCTGAAACATAAAAGGGGAGCACTCACATTCATCCCAGCTGACTTTATACACTCAACTGGAGTGCCTCGGTAATACTATTCTTTCCTGACTGGGAGGACACACATCTTCAAAAAGCATTTTCACCTGTCCAAGATCTGCACTCTCCTCTACATAGTGAGCTACATTGTCCTCTACATATGAGCTGTTTCTACTACAAAAAAAAAAAAAAAGGATGCCTTAACACTCACTAATCTACTCCAGCTAGTGAGATAACAGGTCATTCTATGCTATGAAATTTGGGAAGAGACAAGATGGCAAAGGCAAAGACCTCAACACAAATGAAGCAGAAACTGCTGCAGATCAATTGACCTTCATGCCTCCAGAACTTCAAGTAAACAGGGACTGAAAGGTGTGCAAACATGAAAAGAAGGCTACAATCACACAGAATCATCAGAATGAGAGATGCAAACATCAATTTTTTTTCACCATCTGGGTTGTAATACCTCTAACTGAAAGTTTATCTTCATGACAAACTTGTAAAGAGAGAGCCAGTCTGAGTCAGGCCCATCTTGCTAATGCAGCTGTGAAGCAATGATCCACTGTTTCGCCCAAAGGGAAGGCCAGAAAGCCAAACATAATGTCTGCCTTATAAACGGGGCAGACAGCAATTCCAAAGCATTTCTATAGAGATTGTTCCCAATGTCAAGTGCATCTGCACTTAAGAGAACTAAGTGCTGAGCCAGTACAAAGCAGTGTAGCTTTGCTACTTGTAAATGAGCTGTATCATCTTGCACAGCTGACTGTCTGCGTGTCCTAACAATTACATTTACAACTGAATGTAAATGTTATAGCTATAAGTTGCAGCAACTTTCCCCTCAGCTTCTGATCCTCTTTCCTTTATGGTAGTTTGAGCTCATCCTCTGAATTAAACATCCTCATTAATAGGTATTAAATTAACTCATGAGCAGAGTTCAAACAGAAAGAGGCTTATGCACACCAGGAAAAGGATGCAGAAAACAGCATTAATATCTGCAATTGTCAGTGAATTTTGTAGGAAGCAGAAAGAGTTCAAAATAGATGTTCTTACTGGCTGCTGACCTGTTAAAAATGCCTCTCCCTATTATGCAAAACCCTCAGAAGGAACCAAACTGTATTTCATCGCCATGTTGAATTCTCACAATGTATTCCTTAGGTTGTGTGCAGAAGTGCTTCTTTTTAGATACAGATCTGTCTCTTTCAATTGCCAACTACAGACTACAAAGCATTTTAGCAATGTCACATGTCAATTTAGCTTCCTAAGTCATCCTAATTGGCTCTTTTTTAATTTCCGTGACAGCAGGAAAAAGAAGATGTTTTTAGCTGTCATTAGTGTTTATTCCTTAGCACTACTAAAGCATCTAGCCAGCTCTTAGATTGAATAAAGATGCAGGAGATTTGATGTTGATGTATAATACCTGTTTTTAATGTGCTGAGGAGAACCAAGACACTTGAAAGCTCCATCGACCATAATAGCAAGCCTTGTGCAGAGAGCCTCACATTCTTCCATACTACAAAATAAATCAAGAGAAAAAATAAATAGTTAGTAGTGAAAACAAAAATAAAGGGAAAAATAAATGATTAGTAGGATAAACATTGTTTATACTTAACTTTAGTTAAAGTTGAAGAATCTGGATAGCTGCAAAAATAGGTGCACAAAACCTTTGGCTTCAAAAGGTAGCAGCCAAAGTTGTAACCCTAATCAGTATCTACCAACAGTTATTACCATATGACAGATAGAAGAGAGCCTTAAACCATTATTTATATTTTTAGTCCATGACTAACTGGAGAATTCTGGTCAGAATATAAAAGTATCAGTACCACAGGCAAATGCCTCATAAGCACTCAGGAATGACACTGAGGGAGTCATGAACTCTGTTATTCCCTTTAACTCCTGTTTATATTTATTCTGAGCTAAAAGATAAAGGGAAAAGTATGAAAAGCTTGCTCAGCCTTTCTTTTGCAGAGTACTTGGCCTTGAGAAAAAGTTATCCTTAGCCTGATTGCAGGATAGAAGATCCAAAACACTGCAATCCACACTGAATTTAGGAAATGGAAATTCATCTGAATAGAAAAGCAAGGTCCTCCTAGACATGACTGCTTCAGATGGTAAATAATGGCTTTAACTTGTAAAACTTAGGGCAGATGGGCAGCCACCCTACACATTATGCAGCATTTTGTGAGCAGTTCTTTCAAAGAAGGATTTTAGATATAGGGAACCAGTTGGGACACACCAAAGAGGACTCAAAGAGGTTTGGTGTTCCTACAACTCACTGCGTGCCCTCCCCAACCCTTCTGAGACAGCTGAACAAGAGATGTCTTGTGGACTGCCATGGGCCAGTCAAAATCAAAGTGCTTTGTCTGAACAAACGCTGGCAATTAAGTACTGCCCTAGGAACAATTTCTTTATAATATGACAGGGCTGTGGTGAGAATTGCTGTGTCTGAGAGAGACAGGGAGAGGGCTGACACATCTTCCCACAAATCAGGAAATTCACTGAGTAACTCCTAATGCTCCCCTTGGCATAATGCTCCCCCAGCTGTGGCAAAATTACACAGATTTAGGGCTCTAGAGACAGTAGATAAAGCCTCACTCCTCCCCAGTTAACACTGAAGTTTTGTCTCTGAAATGTAAGTAAAAGATTGTCTCTGAAAAAGTAGGTAAACAGTCCTCAAAACCTGGTTTTTACACAGCAAACCCTCTCTTTTGCTGACACATATGAAAGTTCATTTCATATGTAAAATTCCTGTAGGTATTCAAGAAAATAATCTCAAAGCCCCAGTGGCCTTCAGAAAATAATATAAATAGTATAAAATAATTTCTCCTTTCTTGACCCTGGCACAACAACGTGAACAGTATCACTGCATTTATTGTCTGCTTCAAGTCATTCATTTGTAGAGCTAAATGTGTGCTTAGCACAATTTGATGGATTCTGTTTGTTTGTTTACATCATATTGGTAATGAGATCACAGGTCTCTTCTATTTAGCTGGTGTTTGACAACTAAAGGTTGTTAATCTGCACTGAAAATTCAAAGCGTATTTTTTCCTGAAAATCACTGAGCTGAATTCAGAGTGCACAATAAGCATGTCCCCTAAATGAGTTTGCTAGTAAGTACCTGGCCCTCAAACAAAGGTTCATGATTTTCAAAACTCAGCTCCCATAAATAAAACACTAGAACTTTTTAGGAGAATTTTTCCATCAATAATGGACTGGGACAACATAGATATTTTAAGAATCTCTAAAAAAATCTTAAAATTGAAAACGTTGGAGGGAGTTTAGCCACATTCCTTCATTAATTCATCTATACTTCAAATCTCATTTAGCCATATGTTTCATTGCTATTTTGATTTTTGAATTTTGTCTTCTCTGGACATGTTTTTATTTAAAGATATTTTATTATAATTATACATACTATATATATATTACCTAAGGGAACATTTAATGTATTTCATTTCACTACAGAAGTTACAAAACAGTATTGATGTTTCCTCCATTTAACCAATATACCAGTGACCATATCAGAGAACTGACAAGATATTTAATGTAGATGGACTCTTCTAAGAGGATGGGGTCTCTCTTACCATTTTCAGTAATGCGTTACAGAACAGCTGATGCATCCATCTTCAGGATGCCGTGGCTTGCACTTTCAGACTTTGCTGATGCAAAGCAGAAGCTTAATAAAATCAGAAGGTTTTTCACTCACACCTCTCTTAGTAAGGATTTTTAATGTAGCCAGATACAAAAAAGTAACCTGATGTTCCAAGAAAGAAGAGACACTGCAACACTGAGTTAAAAGAGCATGGAAAAAGAAGAATCAATTACACCATCTTGCTGTGCCTGCAGCCCCTTGAGCAACACCCTATTCTTTAAAAATTAAATATGAAAAATACTTGTGATTTGAATAGATACATTTTTCATGGATATGAAACAATTTCCATAAATTTCAAGACTTAATCTGTGTTTTACTACAAAGTCAGCATGTCTTCAGAACATACTCCTCTGCAGCACAGGAATAGCTGGCTCCTGGGATAAGGGTCTTACCTGTGGGATGTCAGCACAGCTGCACAGCCATCCTGGACTTCCTTCAGGATTGCCTTCCAAAGGTAACGTTTAGAGCAGGGATCCATCCCAGAGCTGGGCTCATCCTACAGGAAAAATGAAAATGACAGCAGCATGGAAAAATCATACCACAAGTTCTGCCCAGCATGAAGAATTAACACAATTCACGATAAAATAATATATTTGTCTCTTTAAATGTCACATTTTCAGAGGGTCACTTTAGTGACACCTGATCAATGTTTTGCTTTAACACATACAGTTTAATGTCTAAATTTATGGAAATCACATTTTAATAAATAAGTATATATACATAAACAATATTTAAATGTAATCTATTTGTATTTATAATTGCTTATCTTATATATAAATTTTATATATGTATAAGTATTATTTATAAGTATTTATTATACCTGTTTAATTGTATACATATACTCTTTTTGATAAGAGAGACTTGTAAGTGTTTTTTTTCAGTTTCTTGAAGAGTTTGGTGACTATTTCTGATCTGCTTACATATTTGCCATGAGCACAGAAAAACTGGAGAAGTCCTATAGCTCCCAGGTGGCTACACTGCCCATCCTGTATCCAGGTGTTTGATAAGATGTTTGGATTTGACATCCTATACCAGTTACTCCTACAGCCCTTTTAAGAGGAATTTTCACCCACAGTGGAGAGAATTCCCAGGATTAAATAACATTAACTGAGTGCAAGCCAACTGGCAGACCCATTTCCCACTCAGATGGCTTTTATGGAGAAAGACATGCTGCTACAAAATCTACATTTCCCCTTCTTATCTATTCCTCCTTTCCTCATTAAATCAAATTTTTAATTCATCCACTCATAGAAACAAAAGGAATTATATTTGATTGACAAATCCAGTCTTTGTTACTTCAAAACCAGGAAGAAGGAAACTCTTCCAGTTGCCTTTTATCCAGTGGAATTCCACCAGGAGTATCAGCATCTGTTGGACAGATATGGCTTTGGCCTAAGTATTTTCAGCAAGAAACCCCAGTTGAAACCTGGAAGCAAAGTTTTCAAGAAACAAAGCACACAAAACACCCAGTTCAAAGCTAATTTTAGTGCTTCACTACCGATGTCAGAGGTTAAAAAATTCAGTTCTGTCTCCCATTATCTGTGGATTGCTAACAACAAAAACATAAAATGCAATAAGCATAAAGCAGCCCACAATACTACTCAAATTAATAGCTATGATCCTGGATGCAATTTAGAAGCAGATTCAGTAGTTTATATTGGTGTCTTTGCTTTCAGACAAAATAATAATAAAAAAACTCCTTTTAAAATACTGAAAAACTCCTTTAAAATCTGCTAGCTTCCTAAAGACAACAAGTGTTTTAAAGAATTTGACATATTTATATATCTTTTTTCCTCTTTTCATTCTCTATGCAATAGTCTGTGCCCTGCAGCAAGAAGTTGGCTGAAATGGATACTTGCAGTGGTACACTGTCACAGAGACATTCAAAATCAGTTGGAGCATTTCCTAAGATGAGGAAAAAACACTGATTTAAGATAATCTCCTCCTTTTAATAGCTGAACCAGGGTCAGTTAAAGCATAAAATGTAAATAAAATGTCTTCTTTTAGAAGTGAAGCAATGCAAGCAGTTAGAGGCAGCAAAATTTATCTAATCTTCTGAAACATGAACCCCAGAGAACATCGATTTTATCTGGTTCAACTTATCCTGCAGTCTCTACCTGGATGTCCTGGTTTCCCCCTCAACTCTGAGGAGCAGGTTTCCTACCCCTGACTGTTTTGAAAGGCTTATTACACTGTTGAACTCTTCCCAGCCAAGTTTTAAGAAAGCAATGTTCAATATTCTCCAGTGAAACAATAGGCAGTGGTATGAAAGAGAGTGCAGTGTCATAATGATGCAGTTCTCAAAGATTTGTAGCTCCCTGGTCTTCAATACAAAAGATATTGTTTATACTGGAGTGGCTGGTGTCAGGCCTAAATGGGCAGCAGTATGAAAGAAACAAAACAACCTGGGGTAAGTAATTCAAATTAATATAATTCTTAAATATTCTTTGATTGTGTGACTTGTGAATGCAACAAGTAGTAAGAACTATCCAGATTTATGAAATTAATACAACTGAGCAAGAATTAGGAGTATTCTGAAAGAACATGGGTCAATTAAACATGTATTTGGACCACGGAATACTACAATTGTATTTTTGTTGAGGGCTTTTTTTTCTCTGCTCACCCAATTGCTCCAAGGAAGAAAAAGATAGGAAAAAAAAACCAATTTCACTTTCTATTTTTGTGAGCACTGGAGAATAAAATTAAAGTAATTCATATAGCAGCACAAAGAAGACACTTGTACATCTGTGTATCAATTACTCCCTGACTGATCAGGAAACTACCTGATTTTCTTCAGAGCAACATAAAAGACAACAAAATTCAATGTAGCCCATTTTTCATAAGCACAATATTACTTTTACTCACCAGTAGAAGTATTTGGGGTTTACCAACTAAAGCCACAGCAGTAGAGAGCTTCCTTTTTGTGCCAGCACTGTAGGTCCTTACCAGTTTGTCAGCATGGGCACTGAGGTGTAACCGGTTAACAAGGTCCTCTGCAACCTGTGGTTTGCAAATTTGAAGGCCAAAAAGATGAACCACATTAGGTAGTGTTTGTGCATAGATTAAAAGAACATTCTGTTCATGCATGTTAAGAAAATGTACATGTTGTTTCTTTATTTACCCCCACTTGCTGCATATTATTACTTTTGAGTCTTAAGCATAGACAAAAAGCTGCTCTGGGGCCTCCTTGCTCTTCAAAAATGATAAGAATTTTCTCATCTAGAAATCTATCTTTGTCACTGCTCAGCACAGTCATTTGTATTTGGGTTGTGTCCAATGGTCAATGATCTAAAGTGTCTCTCATTTCAACTTATTGTCCACTATTTATGTGATCAAATACCAGAGTAACTGAAAATTCAAGCGAAAAAATTCTCCATCAGCTACAAAAAAAAAAAAAGATGAAAATGTCAGAAAAGCAAGTTGTGGATTTAGAGTTTCTTTAAAACAAAATGCAATAGGACTTCAATTAATATGACCTTTGTAATAACTGAGAGGGGTAAATTGATCCTAGCTGGATTGGTTTTAATTCCTATAACAAGAATATATGATCTGAACAAGCCGGGAAAGCATGTGAGCACAGCTGGAGACAATGCTCATGCTGTCCCCTACAGTATTTTTTCTTTACCCTGTCAGAGAGAGTCCTGACATACAAGGCTCCCTAAAATACTGATGCTAGGGAATATTAAATGTAGCAATAATCTTAATCCATCTGTATCAGCTACTACTGCTAGACTGTCCAAGAAAATATCGCTCTAAACCATGAGGGACACAGCAGCAACTTTCCTACTTGCTGCTTGCCAAGCAGGAGGTGTTTGGCATAGACTCCTGGAGGGCTGTGTCATCAAGGAGTGATCAACTCTGTAACAGAGCAAGTGAGTTCTTCTACCTGCATGTAGGACAGCTGGAAGCTTCTTGTAAAACAAGGGGTTGCATGGTGCTCTCATTGCCCAACATTAACTGCCAGAGCACCCCCAGCTGTATGGTTCATTCTCTTTGCTTCCTCTATATTACCTTCAGCAAAAAGCAAGGAGGGACTTGAAGGCTTAATCATATCAGATGGACAATCTCAAACTAATTGGAAAGTCCAAGTGAAAAAAAATTCAGTAAACAATATTGTGAATTAATATTTATTATCCATCATAGACAAACTGCCACAAGCGTAATAATACTTACTATGGGAAAGCATTATGCAAACACCTTTGGAAATTATCAAGATATTCAAGACTCTTTTAGCAAGATTTTTCAAGTGATACTTATAAAAGACATCTCTGAGAACAAGTTGTCTGTAAGAAGAAACAACATTGCAGGGGTGAGAATCTACAGTATTCTTGTGAGGATCCTTGGACTGGTACCCATAGTCACCGTGTCTGGGGTACGTGGATGTATATATAACCTGACAGCAGTGCATGTTCATACAAAAGCCACATTTCAGAAATATTGCTCTGTCTACATTAGATGCAGAGAGAGTTTTGTTTTTGTTCTATTTTTTTAAGTCATAACAACTGTTGAACTAGCCACAGGTATTATTATACTGGAAAGTTCAAGGCATCTGCATTACAAAGTTAGTTCACAATAATTTACTTCCAGTTAGAGATTACAGATGTAGCTTTAAAAATGGTTAATCACCTAAGCTATATTCTAAGATAAGATAGCGGAGCTTTGTTTTGATATGTGGGTTTTTTCACTTCCAAATGTAGGTCTCACTATACACAAAACCAACACACAAGCTCAAGTCTTCTAAAGAATATGGTAGAGAGCTTGTCTTGTCTACAAAACTGACTCGACTGCTACCATGGAATACATGACTGTTAATGACTGAAGGATAATCCTCCTACATATTCACCAACAATCACACAAATTACACAGAAATTTTCATAAGAATTAAGATCAGAAAGTGAAAAATATACAATCCCAAGTTTACACCAAATACGCATTTTAAACTAAAATAAGCTTCAAGAGTTACTAAAAAATAATCAAGAGAGGACTATGCATCACAGCTGAAATGCAGTCAAAATTATCCTTTAGCTATGATTAGAACCACTCTTTCTAAGACTGCTTTGAAATATCATCTAAAGTCAGCAAAATGCCTTTTTTGAAAAAGACAATGAATTCTCTATGGGGAGGAATTTAGAAGGTCAAGGAACAGTGCCAGAGACAGACGTGTAACCATTCAAGTTAGATGGGTCTTCTTGTAGTCAGTAGCCCCCAAGGAGACTCAACCATGTCAGGTATGAACATGAAAAAAGGTCCTTGTAGGGAGCAACATCAAAAATAATTAACTTTGCAAAATTTGTAATTCCTCACATGGAATTCTCCTCTCTCTGGTGTGTGCTCAAGCATTCAGCATGACTGCAAAATCTCCTGTTTCACAAAAGGAGGTAAAGCCTGGCAAGCACCCTGCCATAGAAATTTTTCAAGACAAGGTTTAAAAGCTCAATAGATAAAAAGAGGGGTGGGAATCATTTCATAGCACCGACTTTGCTGCTGCTTTAAATGTGAAGATCTTCCAAGATAAACCGTGCAGATCATCACAGTGTATAACACAATCTGGCTGATACCTAGATATGCTCCTTTGGTGCAAAACATATCAAATTAGAACTGAATTGGAGCTGAATCACATCAGCAACATAAAGACAGAAGGAAGGGCCAACTCTCTCATTCCTGAATATTTCCCAGCTTTACCTGATAGTGTCTCCTATTCCTGGTACCCCCCCTCAACTCTTACATTTCAAAAGAGCACTGCAGACTATGGTTCAGCAAATATAAGAATATAGAGCTCAATCTTCTTTAAAGAGATGAACCCAGACTTTTTTCTTTAATGCATATTATAAGATTTCCAGTAATGTTTCAGTTTCATCAATAATACCTAAGCAACTATAAAACAGTAATTTGAATGAAATTAGAAATATTACATATTAAGTATATATTACATATTAGCTATTTTGTAGAGGAGCCTAAATATCTCCATTATAGATTCATTTGTCCATATAGCCAGTGGTTTGCATATAGACAGTAGACTATAAAATAAATACAAAATCCCTCTCAAACTACTTTAAATGAAAGTCAGAATTGAGCATGTGATCAGTTTTCAGATACACACATTTATGCCAAAGAATTACAGTTCTAATGCTTCCTTCCTGTAGTGAATGTGAGATAAATACAAAAGCACCTTCTCTCCCTCCTTGTCATATTCAGCATGATGCTCTATTTGAATAACGTTTCAATGACCTTCAGCAGCAAAGAGTGAGAAAATACTTTGATTTGTTTAGCAAGCTCGTAACATTGAGAAAAATCAAAAGCTACAGTTATATGCAAATATATACATTGTAAGCACACTTGAACCATGATAATTTTTAATGTCGATTCATGGCTGTAAAAATGTATTTAAACTTTTTCCTTCCTCCCCACATCAGCAGTAAAAAGTGTAACAGACTTCACATCTATCAGCTAGATATTTCTCTATTTCCTAATATTTCTTAAATTTTTACTTTTTTTTCCTCATCAATTGTAATATACTTAGCCAAAGATTTTCCCCAAAAATCATTTGGGCTAGTCCACTTAGCTTTAGAACCGGCATTGGAATGAGCCCTTCAATCTGTACCATTTAAATAAAATCCCCCAATACTTTGTGGAGGTCCTAAAGACCTATAAGATAACTTTTTGCACACATGCCTATATTTGTGGGAGTAAAGGTCAAAACAGGCACGGTCTCCTCCAACCACCATGTAACTAAAACTCCACTGAAAAGCAGTAATTGTGTAACAACTAACACCTATAGCTTTCCACTGCCTTTAAAAATGACTTCTAATATTCAAGAAAAATTAAGCGGTGTTAAGGACTTTCTGTCTGTGTGACCTCCAGACAAACTTGAAATTAGTGAAGACTCAATTTATTCAAAGACTAGAAACATCATAGTGTTTCTATCTTGACTTGAAAGGCTGTATCCATCAATGTATTAATTTTCATGATTGCTGACACAATAAATAAAATGCATATCTTCTTCCAATTTATTTAAACAAACCTTCATAAAGCAAATCCGACCCAATACTAAAAATATGTATCATACCTGGCATAAATGATAATAAACATGAATAAATTCTAGAGAAATATGAAAAGTAACTTTATATGTCCAAAGCAGTAATTCAAAGTGTCAGGTTCTGAGTCAGTGGATACAGTGTAGTTTGAACATCCTAAATAGGAATCATTCATCAATTCCAAAATACAAAACGGTATTTATTGACTTTCAAGTAAACTCAGAATTGTGATTCTAGAATCAGTGCAAAATCTCCCTGGAGTGTTAATGAGAAGAGAAAGCATAGTGACATTCCAAAAAGCTACCTCAGAATATCTGATAAAGCTTCTCTTGAGATTTGCAACAGAAGTTTTAAAGGTAATGTGGGATGCCATTTGATGCTGTGCTAATTATTTTAATTTTTTAACAAGCTGAGTGCTGTATTTTGGAACAAATTGAGATCTAGGAAGGAGATATATTAAAGAAATAAAAATTTTAAAAGTACTATGCTTAATCATTATCCTTCTAGATAACCTAATGATAACCTAAAATCTTTACTCTGATTTTTCCAATTTTGAACAAAAAATTTCAGAGCAGATTTGTGAAGTATTACAAAACTTCACTTTACATGCAAAGCTTAACATTGATAGTAAATTACCCATTTTTCTCCTCCTTTCCCATTCATTTAATTACTGTTTTGGAACATTAAGTGCACTCAACTTTATGTCAGGCACTTAACTCCTGCTGCTGATAAATCTGTCTAACAAAGGATTTGGTCCTTGAAGTTAGTGCTTCAGTAGACAACTTCAGCAGCAACACAACCTGTAACTCACCTGCCTGCTCACCAATTTCTTAAAAAACAAAGTGAATTTATGTTTCTTTCCTTATCAAAGCAATGTACTCTCTAGAATATATGTGTCTGTGCATATTAGTATAATTAGTCACTGGTAAATATTCAGAGGCAGGCTTGGAGTGCTGTATCATAGGCAGGAGGGAATGATGAGAAAATAACAGCTTACGTTTCCATACAGCTGCTCCTCTAAAGCATTCCAAAGGCTTATTTTCTTTATAGGCAGATAGAATGCTCACTTTCTCCAGGCACCAGCCATTTCTGAGTTGAAGCAGAGCAGCTGCTGAATGCTTGACAGCAGTGCCACACAGTCAGAAGGGCATGCTGACAAAAACATTTGTTTTCCTCTGAGATAGCTGCATTTCAGTTTTTGGTGGAAGCAAATCAGAGCAGCTAAATATTATTTGCAGGAGTGCTTTGATGCCTTGATCACAAGCATATGGCAACAAAGGCTGCTCTGCAATCTATGCAGACAAAAAATTAAGACAACAGAAAGGAAGAATTATCTCTCTTTCACAAATGTGATGCTAAGGCATGGAAGGCTGACTATAAAGAATAGTCTAAGCCTACACCTAGATCATCTGAGGTCCAGGAATGTTAACGTTTGTCTTCTCTCAGTGCATACAGTAACACAAGTCTAAATGAATGATTTTCATCCCTTTGAAGAGGGACATGTGACATACCATACCACTTGAGGAACTCTTTCCTAGCCACTATGAAAGACCTGTCACTTCATGGAGAAAACAGGTAATTATAGTTGAGGGCTTGAGTGCAATAACAACCATCTCTTAATGCATTTCTTTTGGATAGAGGGAAATGTATGCAAGTTTTCAGTACTCTGCTAATAGTCTGAAGTAAAAATTAACACAAACAAGTTATGAAAGGTAAGCAATCAAATGAAAGACTGTATTATAATTTTTGCAAGTAACATGTTAAACCTGGTGAAAGTCCAGGCTTTGTCCTGGACAATGGATACTGCCCAAGACAAGGGGCAAACACTTGCAAGAATCAATTATTTTCCCCAGGCTTTCATCCAGATATACCCAAATGATCAACTTAAGACAGTAAAAATTCAAAATATTGCCTGTCCTGATGAATACTCAGTGTCCCTCACAAGAATCATTATTTTTTTTCTGAAATAGCACCTATCTGCTGAGAAAAAGAAAACAAGCTGCAGAAACCAGAAATCAGCCCTCTCACATACAGTCAAGGAACTGGTTGCAAACCACTTATTAGACCCCAAGGCAACAGCCAGAAAGACGCTGGGTAGTAGAAAAAAAAATCAGTTCATGCAGTTTTGCTTCTGGAAAAATGAAAGGAAAAAACCAGGCAGTATTCTGGAGGTTAGGAGGGCAGTGCTAAAGGAATAGCTGCTACTTCAGATCAATATATACAGCAGGAATTGACAGATACCAATTTCATATCACACTACAGTTTTCTCATGTTAATAGAGATGCAATTAAGCAGAAAAGACTGACTAGCTCAAGTCAGGTCATATTGCAAACTTCCTTGTGCTGATACAGAAAAGTCCCCATATTTTACACTGTATCCATTTCATACTTAATTTCTGGCATTCGCTGACTGGTAGCCTCATTGCAGAAAAAAAGAGCTGTCTGCTGATCAGCACTGCTACACCTGTACCTGTAAATCCAAGAGCTCCCAGTAACATTCCCAGATATTGTCAACTTCTATACCAATGAGCTCTCAAAACGTTTTCTCTGGCCTGTCCTCCTTGGACAACCCCAAGTTTTGTGTGGCAGCTGGAGCATTTAAGAGACTGCTCCCATCTTGTAAATTTTAAGACAGCAGAGTGCTGACAACTCCTATCCCAGTGCAACAACAATTTTTAGTTGCTTCAAAGTTAAATCGTATCTCTGAAGATCAGAGTTTTTCAGAGATACAGGACTCAAAATGTGGTGTTCTCTCAGAGTTCTTTAAGTGTGATAGTGAAGGCATCGAACCATTCACAAATTTCATTTCTTTTAGGGTTTTTGTGCCTGAGATTTCATTTGCAATAATGTTATTTTACTATCTGCAGTGATGTTATTGTGTTTTGAACAGGCATAACAGACAGAAAAAATCCAAGTTATTTAAATAAAATTGTGGTAATGAAAAACCTTACTGCTAAAGATGTTAACATGAAATATTAGATAGTTTTTCATGTTAGAAAGGTATAATTGTTCTATAAATCCTGTAGTCCAGCCTGGAAATAGCTCTCTCTGCAAATCTGTTTTGCATAGTTACCTTATGGATATCCTGCTTTGGAATTCCACGCAGTGTGCAGTAATAATAAAGATGCTCCCAACCCGTTAAAAGTTCATCCAAGGCATCTTGCTGTGGACAATATCCAATAAGAATACCTTCAGAGCTAGCAGAGAGTATATCCATTTCAGATCTGTTTAAACAAAAAGAAGATTTCAATGTTGCTTAACAAACCCCAGTGTCCCGGGTTCCACTCTTGGGATACAAGACAAACACACATAACCTCAATTCTGCTGCTAAAGGAGTTTGAGTCTCTTTGCTGTGGTTACTTAGTGCGGCATCACCCACACACAAGGCACACTTTTTGTCCCTTTTTGGGTTAGCACAGCCACCAGCATGTCACTGTTGTGACAGCCTGTGTGTCAAGGTCAACAGACCAACACACAAAGAAGAGACATCCATGAAAATGAATGCTCACCACTTTTACCTCTCTTATCTTTTTGGTAGTACCTGCTCTGAGGAGATACATTTCAAACCATACGTTGCACATATGGAATAGTATGCTGTATACAATATTATACCCACATCAATCACATTGAATATTGAAGAGGAAGGACTGGAGAGAGGGGAATGTTGCTGTGTAATCTTTGTCTGTCTGTGACCACAAGTATGCATGCGTGCATTCTCTAAACAAGGGTAAAACAAAACACAGGATATTAAAGCCTACTAACTTAAAAGATAATACAGGAAAAAAGTATAAAATTATCCTGATTTAAGAGACTTTGGCCTTCACTTTGTAGCTCTACAGCATTACTTGAAATTACATTCATTGCTAAGAAACAAGCTTGATTGCAAGGGTGTCTCATTACCCATAATGACACTAAATCTATCCTATTTATTCTAACATCTAATTCAACACTCAATGATGCTGATTTACATGTACAGAAAGACCTGTCAAAATGAAGATACTTAATAATAAAAAATCTGAGCTTTCAAAGAAAAAAAGTTTTCAAAAGATTCTGAGTAACAGAATGTTTTTCCTCTTAGTGGTTCTCTACATTTCTGATTAAAAGAACTAAATATATGATTAATCATTTAGACACAAAGTAAATGCATTAACTGCAGGATCTACAAATACCAGCACTAGTGAAAATATAAATATGTATCTCCTGCTAACAAGATTCAGGAGTCTGGGGAGAAAAAATTCTGCATTTTACATAATGAACCACATCATGAAAATATATTTTAATGCTTTCAAAAGATAAATTAACATGATTATGACAAACTTTCTGCGGACTTATTAGAATGGGCCTTTGCTGTTAATGGAAAAGATACAAAATCATGGTATCTTAGTTGTTTTAGATAGTGCTACAGAAGTTATCTGCCTGTAGACACCTCTCTAAACAATCAGTTAGCAAAAGGTGAAAGGGCAGTAGGGGAAAGAGGATAACAGAAGTGTTCCTCATTAATTTATATCCACTTATAGGACATTTTCAATGGTGTGTATATATATATATATATATATATACACACACATAATTTTTACTGTTGCAATTACCAACCATGCCTATGGCAAATTAAATCCTTCTTCTGTAGTCATGTTTACCATAAGGTATGGATTCAATGATGTTGATCTTTTTGTATAGTTTAACCAGTATAGTATAACCAGTCAGAAGCAGTGGATTCCTTATTTAATTAATTCTAACATAGCAAAGTACTGTTCACAGTGAAATGTTATCTAGATGCTGTCAAACATAGAGAGATGTGTCTGAGGTTTGTTTTGCTAGGAAGATTCATGCACAAGGTTTTCTGTAGGTGCAGCTGCTGTCTTTTGAGAAACAAGAGACTGGGATTTTGCTAATATGCCAAGTTCAATCAGAAGAGAACAAATCACACTTGGGGGTGATTTCAGGGACATTTACTCATATGAACCCTGTAGCTGGACAAAAACATCTTGTCTGCAACAGGCCACTACAATGAAGAACAAAAAGTTAAATGTGGACAGCTGCAAAAGAAAAAAGACATCCCATGTTCTTTAGCTAGAACTAGATTAGAGCATCCTTACTCGGTTTGCATTGGGAAATAAAAAGTGCCCTCAGTGCTAATTGTACACACAGGGTTCTAGTGCTCTGCCTATGTAAAGCACCCAGTCTTAGGTGAACAGCATCTCACCCACTGACCTTTAGCTTTCATAAAGCGAGGGCAAAGTGAGAATGCATCATTTAATATTCTTACTCAGTTTGGTCCCTTATCTTGCAACTTTATCCATTAGTGCTGACCCTGTACATTTCAAGACTTTCCATTAACTCAGAGATTCTACTGTATTTACTGAAGAACTCATGGACCTTTCCACCTCACTCCTCCCTCTCACCTCTGTATCTGTCAAATCAAAAAGTATCCAACCAGAAGACCAAAAAAAAATTAAAGCCATATTAGGATTCTTATCTTTTAATCAGATTTTTTTTAATATGCAGTACACTGCCTCTTCTTCCCTCATCAACATCACAGAGTAGATTTCCAAACCAAAATCCTGGATATTATCATTCAGTTTTGTTTAGCCAGGTACTAAGAATTTTCTGAAGATATAAACAATATAAAAAAAATAGACTAAGAAAAACACATTATAATTTTTAATTACAGTATGTATTTTACAACAGAAAACAAGCTCCCATCTTAGGAAATTGATTAAATTGATTTCCCTTGAAATTCAGTTAATCTCTCAGATTTAATTTTTATGGGTCTAAATTAAATGAACATTTAAAGTAGTGATGGCATGATACCAGAAAATCTTCTCAGTAAATTATATACTGTAAATACTTTTCCCTTTTCTTTTTTTAATTTTTGATTCAATTCATTAAAATTATTTTAATCCTCTTCCTCATTAACAAACATCATCATATATGCTATGATAAGAATCAAATTAGAAATATAATTTTTAATAATTTCTGAAATATAGATTAGCATGCAGTAAAATGCGGATTCTTTTTTTCTCAAGCTAGAGAAAAACAGCTGTTTGTTTTCTTACCTATTATTATCAGGATGCCAGAATTTTTTACTGGACTGTTCACATTAAAACAAGAAATACAGGAGGAAAAAATCAGCTCATTTTATCAACAGAGAGAAAGAACATGTAAGTATGGATTCTGACCCCTCTCAGGCTTTTGTCCATAGTACAGTGGACACAATGACATCTTGTGTAATATCTAAAAACTATAGGGAGGAAAAAAGGCTTTTACACTGATATACAATTTTCTATATCTTTATAATAACACAGTATACTTATTATCTTTAAATTTTGTCAGTAATTTTTGATTATATCTGATCAAAATACAAAACGTTTTGTCCTTCATTTTTAGACTACATCTTTATGTGCAGTCAATACTTCTCCTTGTTAGTTAAGTTCTCCTTTAGAGTGAACAGCTGCAACAAATGACATCACCAGAATATTTCCAGAAATCTTTATATTTTAAATATAGTCTTAAAGTTGCAGAATTGCATTTCTAGAACTCCTTTAGAAATGGTCAACAGAACATCTGGCATCCTCAAAAAAAAAAAAATAGTGGAGTCTATTGCACTTGAAGTATGGAAGATTTTCTATTCCATTCCTGTCTAAGTACTTTGGTAAGAATCATATTTTGGTGCAAGACATCCTGAGAAAACATGCTGGACTCAATAAGACTTTCCTCACTATGGAGTGCTCATCTCATAGTTTTGTACTACTGAGGAAAGAAACTTGCCAGACTTTAAAGATAATGGGATCATAAACTAAAATCAGAGCATAGAAAATTTTTTGATTCAAAGTTGTTCCTCGACTGACCATTTCAAGGCTTTTAACATTAATCTATTTATTCTGAGTGCTTAAAGAAAGCCCTGCAATCTGATCACAGGTTTTATGGGGCTGGCACAGGGCACACTGGTGAGAAAGCCTTTGCTGACACTGAAAAGCAGCATAACCACTGGGATGAGGGAATATGATCTTGTACAAAACCTGTTTCCTTCTCCTCTGTAAACTGGACCTGCAGTTTCCAGAAGGCCAGAGTGGCTATTGCAGAACTAGATTTGGATCTTGTTTGTTACAGTGGTTACCACCAACATTGCTTATAGGCAGCTGTGGACTGGCCTTCAAAGGTAAACCTCAGTGTTGGGTTTCCAGAGACAATTTAGTACCCTGATATCACTCTTATGGCTGGTTTTGGAAAAACTGGTTTGCTTTTGGCTCCACTGTGTGCTTTGTTTCACTTTTATATGCTTTTTCTGAATGCAATTAAATGCAGTGATATACATGGTACTTACAATACCACACATATATATATCTGCTTCTGCAGAGAGATCAATTCTATTAATTAGTCAAAATGAAATATAAATTTACAAATTACAAAAGTACTTAGACATTTCATTGTACGAATAACTGCACAGTCAATTCAGTGCATACTAATGCTCAATTAACATTACAAAAAATCAAGGTTGAAATGTAATTAATGTAACTATAGCTTCAGTATAATTAGACTAATTATACTGATATACAGTGTAAAAACAGCCATTTCAGCCATTATATTGATGTAAATTTATTCTTCCTTTCAAGTTAAGCTATTTGAACTACATTTTTAATTATTTATCAGGCTGAATATCATACCTATCAAAAGACTTGAAGTTCTAGCTATAAAGAAATATTTTACTTTTCCCTCTTTGTAGAGTAGTTCTTTGGTCTTATGACTTTGTAATCCAACAGCTGAGACAACTGACACTTAAATAGGATGGGGAATTGCTGTCATGGAGGATCTCTGTGCAGAAGGAAGATGGAAATTCATGGGAGATAAATTAATTACACAAGCAAGACCGCCAAATGTTTCAGTCCTTCATGGGGCAATTTATGAACAAGATGTCACCTGGTTTATCTATTTTTTTGCATATGCATCCCACTACACTCCAAGTATGAACTTAAAGTCATCTCTATCCAGCAAAGTACAAAAGATTGCAGAATAGAGGGCACCAAAAAGGCAAACAACCATCAGTCCCATTATTCATTATTTTACATTGACCTTACCAAGACGCTTAAAAGGATTTTGACATTTTCTCTTAAAAGTTGTGTTTAGCTCTCCTCACTTGAGAGAGGTTTTATGACAGAGTCACTAAAGAGGATTTAAACACAAGTATAGAAAGGGGAAGAAAACAAAGCTTGGCCAAAGTACACACAAACAAAAAATGGAACAGATGTACACTATCTGCTGATACATTAGCCCAGCAGACATTCAAAGACTATGAAGACTCACTTTGTTCTCCTTTGTTATACCACTTTGTTAAGTGTCAGCTTTTCTTTGTACATATTTAATGCAGACCTTACCTCTTCAAGCTGTTTGACAGAAAAAGTAACTACAAAAATGTTTACAGTTTCATACACTACCTTTCATTTAGTCAGCTCCCACACTCGTGGCAATCTAGTTATGGCAGTAGAGCCAAGCATGAGATAATTTTAGTCCATTTTTACTCCTGTAGAACAGCTGTGCTACAGAGAACACAAAGAACTCTTCTAATTGCCAAGCAGGCCATGCAGTTAATTATTAAACATATTTAAGCTTTGCAACTCTTTAAAAGCCTCTCAGTCTCATAACGCCTTATAAAAACATACTTTCTGAATACAAGTGAACAAATGTTATTAAAATAAGCTACTTTCTAGCAATTACTATTTTTGTTTTTGATATTTCTGCCCATTATTAAGGGTGCTGCTGGTACTTTGCTATCACTATCTTGTTTCCAAGTGTTCTGAAGTAACTGTTTATATGCTGCTTGTTCCTTTGGCACTCTTCAACACTGGGGTGGCAAATATCCCTAATATGGAGACACACTCCCCAGAAGCTAATTACTTCTCTGTTTCATTTGCACAGATATGTCACTGATAACAGCAATATAATGAGGTGCACAAAACGGTGAAAAAGTAAAATCCCCTGTGAAAGACATTATCTTCACAAGATTAGCTGTGGTTGGTGTGATTCCTATTATTTCTCTGACTGGAACTCGTTTAATCATGTAACAGTAATAACAAGGATGGGCCTGCAAAGACTATGTAAGTTGCCTAAAACATTTTCTGCAGAAGGTAATGAAAATCTTAAAAACCTAAGTTTTTGTAGACTGCTCAGCTTGTATACTATAAATGTGCATTGTTCACACAAATTGTAGGATACAAAGTTCAGGAACGTAGTGCATTTAAAATATCTACTTAATTTGTTGTGTATAAAAAAGAGAAAACCCCAGTTAAAACAGATCAGAAGGCTTCCCTTCCCCAAAATCATCTCCCACCAAAGAAGGCCAAGAAAAACCAATTTGAAGAAAAGATGAAGTTGGCTCCAGTATTTAACATTCCCACCTAATGACACCCTGACTTATGAATACCAGTGATACTGAAAACTAACATACATAGTACCTAGCTTCTATGGATTTTATTAGCTTTTGTTATGAAAAGAGACACAGATCTCTCTCAGAGTCTTAAGGGGGTTTTTTGGTGTTTTGTTTTTTTTTTTAAGTCTTAAACATTCAGCAAACAACCAATCTAGAGCCCAACAAACCTTTTTAAAGTACTTGAAGACATTGTGGATCTGCTCTTATACCCTGTTGAAAAGGAAGTTTCTTCTCAGAGGTATATCTTTTAAATTTCTTTGAGATTAAAACAGCGGTTCCTTGAATACAAGGTGATCATTTGGGTGTGAGGCTGTTTCTCTATAACCTCCCACACTTCTAAGATGGTTTAGGTTGACCTTTCAAAAATTCTACTGGGCATGCAGCTTACACCTTTGAAAAATCCCATCTTCCATTTCTAGAATTCATGTTGTTCCAAGGTGCAACAGCTGTCCAATAAAATTCAAGGCCATTATCAGCCCACCTGCCTCAAAAAGACACTCCTGACTTCATTTTATATTCAATATCAATCAGGAAAATATATGCATGGATTTTTTCAGGGTTTTTGATTGGTTTCTTTGTTTTTAAATTTGTTTTTTAAACTAAAAACTTTCAAGCATAGTTATTCAAGGAAATGGAAACTGTTATGAATTAAGGATTTTCTGTATGGAATAAAATTATTTAGGTTCTCCAATGTTTATAATAGTAATTTTACATACTACCATATTTACTTATTTGATCTTGAAGAATACATCATCCAGGCAGGATTAGATTAGACTTTAGGAAGACATTATTTACTGTGAGGGTGGTGAGTCATGGGAACAGGTTGCCCTGAGAAACTGTGGATGCCACATCCCTGGAAGTGTTAAAGGTTAGATGCAGCTTTGATGAAGCTGATTTAGTGGAAGGTGTCCCCACCCATAGAGGGGGGTTGGAACTACATGACCTTAAAGGTCCCTTCCAACCCAAACCATTTTATGATTCTGTAAGGGATCAGTCAGACTACAATATCTGGTCCTTTCACGGTGACGGAGGACAAAAGACATGGTCTTTCCACTCAAACCCTAAAGAGGTGGGATTTACATCCAAGCTGCACTATTCAGCAGGAATAGGTATCAGGGGTAATGTTTTTATGGAATCTCCTTCATGATGTTTTTAAACAAATTTAAACAAAAAAAATCTAGTTCTGCTGACCAAGAAGTGTTCTGCAGCTGTGATCAGCAGATGTTTTTTTCTGCTGATTGCAGTCTCAGTGCCAGGAACACCACACTTCTGAGTACAGTACCAGAGTGAGAAAAGGAGAAGTCTTCTTACCATAATATCCCCCTTCCTTCATCTATCTGAGTCACAAACGCAAATCAATCCACCTAAAATGCCCTGCAACTGGTAATTTTAGTTATCCTTAGCTGCTAAGGAATGGTTTTCCAGACCTGTTGGGGTTACCATCTCACCTCTGGAGGAGCCAGCAAACTTGCCTTGGTGATTTTCAGTGCTCAATGCACCATGATCTGCTCAACAGCAGTTTCCAAAATATGAAACGAGGAACAAAGACAGGAGGGACATAAATTGCTTCTCACAGCCTCAAATTTTTTGTTTCTCTAAATTTAGCTACTGTATGATGGCAGCTCTTACTGAAGGTTGCCTTCTTGAATTCGCCTTAAGTTTTGAAAACTTGGGAATATGGGATTTACACTCACTTCATCACTCATAAACACAAAAAATCCATAAACTCGATTGACATCATCATAATACAAGGTGATAATTAATGTTGTCAAGGATATTTTGTACACTGAAATTCAGTTGTCTAAGGCTTTCTCTCAGGCCTCCTACATGTGTCAAATTTCATTACCTATGTTTTAGTATATGGTAAACAATATTGCATCTTAATATATACTTTCATGTTGGATTTATAAAACACAGTATGGGAAATGAAAGTGACACACACAATGTCCAGGGACAGCATTTGGCCTACTGTCAAAAGTCAGCAGCACATTAAAGCTGACCTCAGAAACATTTTTATCTGTTTAACCATAGATAAAACAACACAGCTGACAAAAAGGAATCCAGGCACTGTTGAACAGTTTTGTAATATTTTTTTTTTAATTATCTTACGGAGTTCTAAAAAAAGTATGGTAGTCAGCAAACATATTGTAAGTGTCAGTATATAAAATAATGAATTGTATTCTTATAAATTTATATTTGCTTTCAAGTAGATGTTAACATTTTGGAACAGTCACACCAGATCAAATCATTTGCCCAAATACAGACCTGGAAACCACATTGCACAGGGATCCATGAATGCACAAGTGGAACCCAAGGCAAGTCCCACTAAAATCTACAGCAAAATACTGCTCAGAACCTAAACAAAACATGGGAGCTTAAATATCCTGAAGGCCCTATGGCATTATTTTATATTAAAAAAGATACTTTTTAAAAGTATCTTTTTAAAAGTATAAAAAGATAATTTCATTTCTCCAAATCTCATATCCTCTTCAGACTCATGCTATAAACTTATGACTTTCATCATATCCTGGTACAAAGCCATCCATCAGTTCCAAAAAATAACAAATGCTGATTTTTACCTAGTTATAAATAACCTCTTTTTAAATTTTGCTTAATTTTAAAGTTAATTTTAAAGTCTTCTTAACAATAACTTTACCAAAATCTGCTTGGTTTTTTAAATAATTTCTGCTTATGATCAACATTTTTTATTACTTGCTATGCTTAATGAAAAAATACACTAAAGTAAAATTTTGTTGATAGTGGTGAAATTGTCCGTTTCAAAAGTGCAAATTTTCCAGAAAACTGAATTTTGCAATTTTGCAAGACTGCAGATACTTATTCTTTGAAGTTAAATCTGATCATAATTATTTTTGTAAAGAAGAAAGGAAAACTGACCTATGAAAGCATTTGATTTCTAAACCAAAGAAATGTAATTTGCCATTTCAAAAATTCAAAAATTCTTCCTTTAAAAAATTCTTAGTTAAACTCTTGACCTGTTGTTTTCCAAAAAATATTTTGAAATGTACATCATCTAGGAAAAGAAGAGATCCCAAAATCCATTTGTATGTGTATATATGTATTTACTAATGACTGAAAAAAGTAACTTTCTTTCCCCTCTAATTTTGCTGGGAAAAGTATTGGTTACATCTAACCTAAAGTCCATTATTCATTTATCACTCCATCAGAATGATAAATATCAGCAACAATACCTCCTATCCTAATTACGTAACATATTGGTCAAGTAATTAATTAGTGGCTCTGAAGTACATAAGTGTAAGAAAATATTTTAAAATTACCTGCTTGAAACACTGCTTATCTGCCTAAGCCTGGAAAACTTTCAGTGCAGTACTTGTAGAAGAATATGTGTCCATGCATTTTAAAATATGGGGGTTTTTTTAAGTTTTAAAAGGATGTATGTTAAGTCTTCTTAGAATTTCTCTTCTGCTACCAGATAAGTTTATTCTCAATTAGCAGAGTTGTCAAACAGAATTAAATAATGCCAAAATGCTTTTCTACAGGGACTTAACAGCTACAAAGCAATATACATTTAAAAGGGAACAAAAGAGGTCCCTAGAGTACAGTATAAAAGACTGAAGACGTGCTGAGTCTTTGATCATGTGCATTATCAATTAACACTATTCTGATCAAACCCTGTGTTATTTACCCAGTAGGAGTCCTGATAACAGCACGTCCTGCAGATGGGATGATATCTCCAGTCAACATCTTAAATGTCGTGCTTTTCCCAGCTCCATTTGTTCCCAGGAGTCCAAAACACTATTAAAGATATATATAAAATATATATATATATATATGTTATACTTGAAAAAAGAGAAATATTACACCTTCAAATTTCTTCCCTTTCCACATTTCCTATTGCATGTCTGTAAGAAACTGTATATGGATATATCATGTGTGCAAATTCACTTTCCCACAGAAAATCAGTTTAAAAAAACCCATATATATCATATCCTGATTACCCCCTAATTACTAAAAGTGACTTATTTAGGATTCAAGCCTTCCTCTTAAAACCCTGCCCAACAATTTAACTCATTATTTATCTATATTATTAGTAAAAGCTACATTTTAACAGGAGGATTTTAGGTCCTGCTTCCAAACCCTGGATATCAGTCTCTAAAGTCAATATTTCCAAGCTTCTTATGAGCTGCTTCACTCTGTACAAGTGAACACCAAACATCCAGGAGACATGCTCATTTTGAACTCTTATTTCAGGCCCCTAGCTGCAATGATTTAATGTTTAAGCTAGGATAGGATTCATCTTAAGCCTACACACAGCCCTTTATGATTTTGAATTTTTTTTTTCATGAACTTTCCTATTGGTTGATAGGATTTAATCAACAATAACATCCTCCTGGTTACCTCAGTTACCCAACAGCTGATCAGTAAGCAGCAGGACATTGCTGCACCTGAGCTGCCATGTGCAAGTTCTCAGATACTCCAATTTTATATTAGCAAACAAGAAAACTCTTTTCTTTCTCAATAATTTAGAAATTATTATCTGTAATTCCCCAAACCATCCAAATAATGAATAAAGCCCCTAAACACAAACGTATTCAGCATTAAATTTCAGTTTATTGTAGATGTGTATCTATTGTATATATTCAATTATTTCTATATGCTATATTCAAATGTACTGTGATGATTTCACCATGGAAACTAAAAGTGTGTTGTGGTATCAAATTTAGGACTCAGTCCATAGTTTGCTATTGAGCTGGGTATTCTGTTTTCTCTTTGAACACTAAACTGCTATGCTACCTTACTTGCTGTTTATGTTAGCCTATAGTACAGCAATTTGGTAAAGATAACCTAGAAGTAAAAAAATTAAGACTGATGAATATTTAACCATGAAATAAATGAACAGTTGTTTCTGCAGCACCACCAGAGTTTCTGCTTTTATCCAGTTATTGATTTTCAGAAACTGCTACAACTGAAATTTTTCTGCTGCTGTCTACAGACCTTTCTCTGAAGACACACTGAGTAGGTTTCAAAAATTGCTCAGAATAAAGTGTTACTTTATAAAAGGGAAAAAAGAGGGACCCCTTTACCTCTCCCCTTGGTATGCCCAAGCTTATGTTTTCCACAGCTGTGTTTTTCTTACTGAAACCTCCATAACACTTCCTGAGGTTGTACAGAAGTAGGACATCATTACCAGTTCTTCCACCAAAGAGTCTCTGTCGCTCCATTTCTACATCAACATCTTCTGAAGGGCTGTCCATGCCATTACCTGAGCAATGACCCCTGCAATAGAGGATGTCAATAGATGATACATGGCAAATTGGTTACTGCTCCTCTCTGCATAACTTATTTTCTTGGCTGTAATCCCTTGGCATTTGGTGATTAATTCTCTCAGAATTCAAGGGAAAAACACCTACTTGTATTTTTTTCTGTAGTTTGCATTAATTCAGGTACACCATGTTATCAGAAGGATTCCTCTTCTGTTGTTCAAAGAAACACACCCTTTTCTTTCTCCAGAAATTAGTTCAAATGCCCACTGTGGCAGAATACAAATGATAACACACCTTGGTTTCTGGAGGAGATCCCAATGAAGGAAAAGACGTAAAAGAAGTAGTAGTGTTCCCTGAAGGGACATTTCCACAAAAATCCAGCCCAGGAAATCCATCTCAAAGGGGCTCACATACGAATCTATTCCAAAGTTCCTGGTCAGGTCAAACTTGATCTGATTGTACGAAAGCTCTATTAAACCCTGGCCTAGGCAGAATTGTGGGAATATGATGAATGCCCATTTGAGGATATTGTAGATGTTCTGAAAACTCTGTATTAAGACATGGCAGGGATGGAGGACAATAAAGAAAAAAGGAAAAAAAAATTAGTTTTCTCCAACAGCCCAATGAGCACACTTGCAAAGCTGTACTGTATTCAGTACTCTGTATTCAAATCTCACTCATGGTAAACTGAATTCTAAAGTGCACATTGTGAACTGTTTTGGGGACAGGGTTTATATCATACTGCATTTTAGACTTTCTATAGCCATGGCATTCTAATTTTAGCTGAAGTTCACAGAAGATATCAAAACACATGCAGCCATGATTCTTCTATTTCCTTAACATTTTAATATTTAAATACTATTGAATCTAAACCACCAACTTAAACCCGAGCAAATACCAAATTTTCTTACACACTTTCATGACACATAATACAGATTTGACTTCAAACATCAAGTTTTTGACCTGTACATGAATAGAGAGTCATACTCATTCTGGAACTCCTTTCCATCAAGTTGTTGAAATACCATTATGACTAATTAAAATGACATACATGGAGTGAGAATTCACTGTATAAATTCCTATTCGTACACTGCTTTAGTGATCCTAGGAATATGCAGCTTATCTCTTATGTCAATATTATTCAAACACATTTTACAATGCATATAATCTATTTAATGGACCAGAACATCTCCCATTATGTGCCAATTACAACTTAATGGTCTAGAAAATGTCAAAGTTTCAATTAACACTGTTTTTCCATTATTACAGCATGCTTTTTTGGCTTATAGACAAGTTAAAATTCAAGATGGTAACAGTCAGTACACTATATTCTAGGACAGAAACATCACAAATATTTAAAAAACATATGTTTTTCTTCTGGGAAAATCTTATCTATATAAATATTTAAAAACACATATGAGCATTCTCAAATATATGCACGTATGTGTGTGTATACATCCCAGTTATGAAAAAGGTAAAACAAAGATTTTATACTGACCTGCACTTTGGAAATTATAGCTAATAAGCGAGGCAAGAGAGTCACCAGCATGGTACACAGGCCAAACACAAAATTTAAGGAGATGTAAGAAATAAAAGCTACATCTGAACTCGAGAAGAATCTGGATGCAAGATACATCCAAGGTAAAGTTGCATATCTGAAAGTTTAAAGAAACAAAACTGTCACAAATAAGTTATGGTTTTGCCTCACCACCCTCAAAAAAGTCAGAAAAAAAGCACAATTATTGTTCCTTATTTTAAAGACAGACAAACAACTCTTCAGAACAAGTGACTGTAAAAAGGGACAAAATTTGGATACATATTCTTTAAAAAGTTGGCTTATACTTCCATAGATGTACACATATTTTACTGCAATGTTATGTGCAGACAGGATCCATTTTTGCACATATCATCTGCAGATATTTATTTTGACTGTTTCAGACAGCTTGAAATTCTGATATCTGAATGATTGCAAACCCATGCACTTTGGCAAGCCTCTTACACAGATACAGAAATAAAATCAAATATTTAAAGCTTAAATCATGGATGTTGAGCAGTTATCTTTTCTGAGAGACTTCCATAGAAAGAAAAAAAATAAGAAGAAGGAGGTAGTGAACAAAGAAAGAAAAGCAAAAGAAGAAAAAAAACCGATTTTTGAACTTGAATAATATTTGTTCCATTTATATGTGAGAATTGAAAAATCCTATAGACCATGTTAATACCTTAAGCAGGTTGCCAGTAGAGTAATAGCTATCAAAAACGAGTGCATAACACTACGAGGATAAGACAGCATGTCCATGGCTACATCTTAGTGAGACTCTTTAAAGAGAGGAGGAAGGCATCTCCATTGTGACAAGTCAAATGATGCCTATCCAGAATGGAGCAAGCATATTTTTTTTTTTATTTATAAAGAGATATTAGTAAAGATTACCACATGGCCCAGGCAATCAGAGCATGCATGTCATGTAGGGAAAATTTATTTCCCGTTCAACGTAATGCAAGACATATCTATCAAAGGTATCAGCACACACTATTGCACAAAAATAAGGATATATAAGTATATTTGCAGTGTATATATAAACAATTCTTATACAATATTAATAAGTATAAGTGGTTTAATAGTGAGCTCAATCAAGAGCAACTAGTCAAAAATCTGTGAATTCACCTCTCCATTGCCTAAAGTGTAGTTTAGAAATACTAAACTAAGTCATAAAAGTCCCTTTTGAATTCAGTACTCTGCACTTTGTAGATTAATCTTTTGCATTAGAGAATGCCAATATCCTTTACCTTAGAAAACAAACTTGCAAACCCTGTTGGGAAGTAATAATAATGTTATCTTCAGTTTACAGGGAGATGAAGATTAAATGACTTAATGGTTGGGTCTTAAATGAACTTGTAAGTATTCAGGATCTCACTATGCTTTTCAGCACCATTTTGCCAGTCTTAATCACACAATCTTTTCTTCCCTTCGTGTACATATGAAAGTCACTGTTCTCAGAATAACAATATCATAAATACAAGTCCATCCTTGGAAACAGCTCAGGAAAGAAACATGATTTACAGTGCTGTTGCTCTGCTGTAAATGAAAGCAAAATTTGATTTGTTTGCCTGTAGCTGCTAAGAAATGAGTAAGACTTTCAGATTCCTAAAGCTACATGATGTTCAAATGCAGCCTTTAAGGTTGTGGCCAGTCACATCTACATTTCTGTCATCTTACTCTTCCTTCAGCTGCAGCTGCAATTTAGTATTTTCCAATATAAAAGACAGAATATTTTTGACAAAACTGCTTAAGTATTTGGATTAGAAAACACCTCTGCAATCATCCAAAAGGGAAAAAGATATAGTTTAGTTACATTTTTAAAGGAAGCCACATTTAAAGTAGCACACTAAGAAACTTGATTATTCTTTCAAGCACACTCTCTTCTCTATAACTTTTTTATATAAGTGGGCTATTTTTATCTTTGTTCTAGATCAGAAAACATGCACAACTGTACCCTGAAGAGAAAAAATATTTTTAAAGGAAAAAAATGCAGATGATGATGGCAAGCAGATGAATGAGGATTAAATGCACAGTACTGGGGAAGAATAAAATGGTCACAATAGCCTTCATCACATTTACAGTGTACTTATGCTGAATAAAGTATAGATTAGGAAGAGTGGCAACTCTGAGGTTTATCAGTGTCCTTGAGACATGTTAAACTTACAGACAGCTATTGGATCTTTAACATATGTTAATACACTTCGAATACACAGATTTTCTTCTTAAAAATCACTGCAACATCTGTTATGTCAGCCAAAACTGAACAGTACAGGAGGGATTTTATTGAGCTGATTGAGCTGCATGTGCAGTCAACAAAACAAGATCTATTTTCATTCAATGACTTTTTTTCTGAAATACTCAAAGTTTAACTCAACATTTTGGTTAAAACAATGTCAGCATAGCCGGCACTTTTTAGTACACTGTGGGGAGGGCCAAAGCCCAGCACACCAGAAAAACCTGTCATGACTTCAGTAGACATACAGGTCTGTACTGTGTCCTTCAATTGCTGCTTGGCTAAGATTTCTATAGAAGCTTATGCCTCTCTAATATGACAGCAATTGGACCTCAAGAAGGATTCCAAGGTTGTAAAGCTAATAAAAATAGCTGTGAGATTTCATGGTGTGAAATCTGTGCTAAGACTGGTTAGAACTTGTGCCTTTGACTTGAAGGAATCCCTTGATGGAAGTGCAGAATAAAGTGAGCGTGGTACAAAAGAAAGCTACAGAGAAGTGGAAATTATGAACTTTGGATGTTTTATACAAGTTATTTACAACATCCTAGCATCATGACCTCTAGAATATTTCATACTTATTTGTCTAGACACATCCAGGAAAGATGAGCTCAAACTGGAATTATACAGAAAAACTACAAATAGAATTGTGCAAGGAATTTGGAAGGTTTTAGAAGACAGGACTTGGCTTTATTTGGCTTGCAAAAGGCATTTGATGGAGGACAATTATGAAGTATGGTTCTAAATAAACTTAGGCTAGAAACTGCAATATGAGATCCAGCTTTGAGGATACCTAAACAGTTTCCAAAAATTGGTTGCTGGAGGCACAAAGCCTTCAAGGTACAATATAGTAAATTGTGGTGTCTTTTGAAGGGTTTATCTGAGACTTTTTCCAGAGTAGAGCACTGTCCTTATTGTGTAGAAGGTTCTTTCTTCTTTCCTTCCCTACCATTCTCTCATGAAGCAGCTATATTTCATTATCTAAACATCTGTCATGTAAGATATCCACTCTCCCCGACTAGGGCAGCAACAATTAGTTGCTTGAAATAAGTAATAAACTTCTCAGAAGCCTTTTCCTTTAACAATTCATCTTCAGCATTTCCAATATCACCTTAAACAGAACATTGGAACAGTCATGAGTCCCAGTATGTTTCAACAGACCTGAGGCTTCTGTCTTTAAGTAAATAACTTTAAAATCAAATTCTATGGGAAATCTTACCCTGAAATCATGGTGTATTACATAAGTTGTGCGTGTATAAAAAACAACTTTAATTTTGCCCCTCTAGTGACACAACAGAATAATTTGATTTAATATCAAATAATTAATTTGCTTGACCCCAGGGCTGAACAGCCTTACTTTTATAGAGATATCAGTCCTCTGTTTAACCAGTTATTTTAATCTTCTGTAACAGGATTGGTTTTTTGGTTGTCTTTTACTTCATTGGTTACTTGTTTTGTTTTTTGTTTGGTTGGTTGGTTTGTGTATGTTTGTTTGTGGAGGGTTTTTGTTGTTGTTTCTGTTGCTGCTGTTTTTTTCATGTGAAGCTGAGCAAGAGCATGCCATGGTAGAACTTTCCTTTCTCACAGTACTATTGGGAGACAAATCTCCAACCAGCCCACTACCTCACGTTAGACAGACTTCTCATTGGAAATATAAACTAATGGAGCTATGCTGAATTACAGAAAATGGTTAGAGCTGTAATAAAACGATTTCTTATCTTGATGATATTCTGCATAGCTAAGCACTGAAATTCTGACCTATGTTAATATTCCCCCATTTTCTGGAAGATAACATACAATCGATTTCTAACAGCTAACTACTGTTACACAGGCCGAGTGTCTTCTGAGACATTTGCACTCTTTTTTTTTTGTTCAAATGTGTGAGTACTCCCTCCACTGATTGAGTTTAATTTTCAAACTCCCATTTCAGCCTGTTTTCTCAGTTTTTTTGCTGAATCATAATCGCTAACAAAGACAGAAAACCATGCATCCAGCAGCAGGTGCAAATGACATCTAAAGATTTATGTTTGTTTCTTAGAAGCTGTAATTCCGTAGTAGCATTTCCAGTCACATACCCAAAGAGTATCAGCAGGAGAACAGTGGCTGCCAAGTTCTTTCGGAAAGTGAAGGCTGATAGCTGGAAGGCACTAATGACACCAACACACAGGGTGACGGGAATCATGTAAAACAGCTAGAAACAGAAGGGAAAAAAAGAGCATTGAGCAGGTGAGCATCTCTTACTGGTCTCACCTAACCTGCATAGAAGAGTTTTACAAATTAACTTCTCCATATTCGCAATACAATTATACCATAAGTTAGGAGGAAATAGGCAGAAGAGCTTGGAGATATGATAACTGCACTTGCTGTGAAACTGCCCCCTACACATGAAAAAACCTGACAAGATAAAATCTGACAATAGAATATCTCCCTTAATTCTATTTCTGTTGACCTTTCCAACACATCTATTTAACAAGCTAACTCTTCCAGATAATGAGTCCGTGTGGGGCTATGGCTCCAAAACATCAAACTACTCTGTGAATACAGAGGCTTGGTTTCAGAAACAGCAGTTTCACTGATTGGTGCTGCATTCATATAGGAGAATAATAATGATGCAATTTAAAAAGAGATTTTAATGAAGGGCCATGTGTGCTGATGAAGCAAATTACATCTTTTATTGGGAATGGACACAATATGTAAAAGCATTACAGCCATTAGGCAACAGGGAAAGCAGTTTCTTTGTTTAGTCTCTTGACATAACAGCAATCAAATTAAGCAACCACACTTAAGGGTGGCAGGGTGGGATTGGTACAGGAGATTCATATCCAAGTATTCAAGAGAGAGGGGTTTTGCTTGCAAATAGCAATGTCAGGATGTGAAAACCTGTGCTCAGCTCCATTTTCAGTGTCTGCCTATTCTGTGCACTGAACCTGAGCTCACAAGGGCATATACTACCTCCATTTCTGCTTATGTAATATTTAGCTTTATAGCTTTAACCAAATAGAACTGAGATTCTGAGATACAATGCAACAGAGGCAACAAATCAAGGTCTAGCTAAATATTCAGTGTCGAAAAACAACATACTATTAAAATTAGACTTTCATACTGAACCCCAATGAAAACCTGCTCCAGATTAAACCACCGACCAGACCAGATCTTGTCTTTGCTACTGGGAAAACATACCTTTTTTGTTTAAGACAAGGGCAAAGGAGTAAAATCTAGATGTATGCAATGCTCTCATCCTATTCACAGGGTACCTTTTCTTTGCCATATACAAGTATCATAACATATCACCCACAAATATATGTTTCAGTCTTCCTGAAGCTGTTTAAAAATATTGTAAAGAAGTCACAAAGCATTTGAGTCCCAGTATTTTTCAACAGACCTGGGGCTTCTGTCTAGGAATAAATAAATAACTTTAAAATCAAATTCTGTTGGAAATCTTACCCTGAAATCATGATGTATTACAGAAATCGTGCATGTACAACAAAACAACTTTAATTTTGTCCCTCTAATGACACAAGCTTAATCTGAACAAAAATTCTCTATTTCTCATTAAATTTTCTTAGCACTTACACTTTTTCCATTTGTTGAACATAGTAATGAATATCGTTCATGCCTATAAATACAGTAAGAACAGCCTGATTCTCATGAGAGCAATTTCATAAATCAAATACTTCTGCAGGCCTAGTAAAGATTCTGCTGCCAGTAATGCAGGACACATCCTGTAATACTTAAAATACATAGAGGGGTTTAAAATTTGACAGTTCATATATTCATGTGTTCAGTGTCCCTAAATGATCTGTAACACAATTAGCATTTAAAGCAGTGTCTGTTCTTTCCCACATCATGATTGATCATGCAGTACTGTGTTGAATTTGTGAGAACATTTTGAGAGATTGGCAGAAAATAATGAGGAGTTGACTTTGCTCACAAGGAGAAAGTGAATGATGAAGGAGTGTTTTTAACCAAGACTTCTTATCTGAAGCAGCAGAAAAAAAAAAAAAAAAAAAAAAAAAAAAAGGCAAACA
>VXBR01004628.1:98185-151256 GCA_013400215.1 Cisticola juncidis | reverse complement strand
AAAGAAAAGAAAAAAGGAAAAAAAAAAAAAACCACCAAGACTGACTGGACGAGTAAATAACGTGGAAAAATGTGCTCTTACCTAAAGATTGCTCAAGTGTGAAAATTCTGATTTCAAGCATGGATGAGTGAAGATCTAATGTTTCAGAATTAGAATGGTCTAAATGAAAACAGAATGTTCCAAAAATTTCTATTCTTCACTGGGGCATCAAAGAATCCAACCTCAAGGCTGGAAAGGACTTTGAGAACTTCAGGTCCAGCCATTAATCTAGCACTGCCAAGTCCACCACTAAACCACGTCCCTCCCTCTGTGCCATTGCTTTTAAATACCTCCAGGGATGGCACTCCACCCCTTCCTTGTGCTGCCTCTTCCAGTGCTTGACACAAATAAAAGGTACACATCATAAGTATCTCTCATACTACACACAACAACACATCACATAATTATCCCTTAAAGCAGCTGACCAGTACTTTCAGTTTTCTCCACTAATTTGTAAGGTTTTGTGTGTGGAAGATCCTTCCTATCTCGACTGATTAGCCAACTTCCTTTTATTTGTAAAATAGTTTATATAGCTAAAACTAAAAAATCATTCAACATTGGCAAGCAAGGAACACAGTTCCTGCCCTGCATCAAAATAGGAATGGTGACTTAATGTTTGTTATCATGTCAGGCAAAAGCTGTCACTCTGCACAATTCAAATCTTATTCATGTATCTTGTGACCTTATCTCCTTTTGCTCATTTATACGAAGCTGGACTAAAATTTACACCTGGGCACGTGCTGCCCCACATAATACATACCATATCACAGCAGAAGTTAGCAAGCCAGTAAGTTTTGTAGCCCATGCCCGTGATGTGTTGCAAGCGTTTTGTCCCAGATACTCTGTCTTTCACGACGGCAGTCCCGATGGATGCAGTGAGGATGGAGAAGCCCAGCATGATGCACAGCGCTACCCCACACTGGCGAACGTTCTCCATTCTAGGGTGAAAAGCAACACAGTGCAAGGAAAACACAATGGGGAAACACCCCTCAAATGCTAGCATTTTTCAGGCCAACTTATCACCAAAGCACTAGACATTAGGACCTTAATCCTGACTGCAAACACCACAGAATCACAGAATGGTTTGGGTTGGAAGGGACCTAAAAGATTGTCTAGTTCCAAAACCGTGCAAGGAACGGGTACACAATATCTCTACACTGTCAACATCTAATTAAAGAACAGGAGCAAGATGTATTAAGCTACAAAACTTCAGGTGAGTTACAGAGCACAACATGTGTCTGAGTTGTGAACTGAAGCTTATGCAAATATTTCCCCTTCGCAAAAAACTAAAATGCAAGCACTCGAAAATAATTTGAAACTGTTACCCTGTTTAAAATTGTTAAGAGACAATCAGCATAAATTCAGTATCTTTCTTTACAAAATACTGCAGCCATTTTTGATATAAAGAATGGACTTGACAGACAGACCACACTAAAAAATGCTTCTTCAGTAGAACTGAATTGTGTCTATCAATTCACAGCATCAACTCCAGTAAACATACATTCTTATTTAATTCATAGTTTCAATTGTCTGCTGATTGCTGCTGTGAAATGTTTTAAGAGTTTGCTCACATTTTGTCCTCATCCAGCAAGGCTCCTCCATATGGTTGGCTGTAGAGTGTTATCCCTGTGAAAAGAAAAGTAAATCATAAAATATTAAATCTCATTAAAAACTTCAAGTTCTGGAGTATACTGTTAATACTTGTTGCATATATGAATAAAAAGGCTAAATACTTAGTAATCAAAAGAAATAGGTCAAACACCAATCTGCAAAACCAAACTCTGTCTTCCATTGAGTGATTTCCAGAGTTTAGAACCACTAAAAACTAATGAATAAACATAAGTAGTAGTTGATTTTGTGCATTCTGAATTTCAGAAACTGGTTCAACAATGCTATATATTGCTACAGAATCTACATCACAAAAGAGACCAAATACAAAACCTAAAGTAGAATTTGTTTGTATACCAAATATTCTGGGGTAAGGTAGATTGTTACTGCAATTTATACACTTGGTTTAAATTTTAGACTGAATCTTCCATAAATTTTTAGATTACTGCTTTTTTGCTGAAAAAAATGTTTAGCTGAATTCACAAAAGAAAAAAAAATTCACACCTTTGACTGAAACTGTAGAGCTCTACATTAAAAACATGGCAAGTTTGTGAGACCAAGAAAAATCCTAATCTGGCAATGAATTCTTAATTTTATTTTGATTCTTGGGGCAACCAGCCTGTAGCAATCTAGCAAAATTAACTTTGGAACTGGAAGGTAGTTTATGAACAAAAGCTGTGTCTTTCTGCTTTTCTTCTTTTCAAGTAAAAGAAGAAAGATAGTGGAGGGGTGAAGGTGCACAACATTGTCTCTGCAAAAGTTGCTGTTCCACTGGACTTGATGCTGTTTGTGACTTATCTCTGCAGGTGTGACAGATGTAAAACCAGCTGCACTGGTTTTGTGCTGGATGGAATTAATTTTCTTCACAGTAGCTGATATGAGGGTCTGTTTTGGATTTGTGCTGGAAACAATCTTGATAACACAGGGATGTTTTAGGTCTGCCTGAGCAGCACTTGGAGCCAATATGCTTTCTGCTCATCCCCTACTCCACCAGTGAGGAGAACGGGGAGGTGCACAGGGAGCTGGGAGGGGTCACAGAGGGACAGCTGACCCTGATTGACTAAAGGGACATTCCATACCATAGGGCATCATGCTCAGCATGTAACATGGGGGAAGAATGAGGAATGGGAGGGATGTTTGAAGTGATGATGTTTGCCTTCCTAAGTCAAGGTTAGGTGTGATGTGGCCATGCTCTCCTCAAGGGAATGGCTGAACTCCTTCCTGACCCGGCAGAAAAGGGTGAATGAATTCCTTGGTTTGCTTTTCCTGTGTGTGTATGGCTTTTTTTTTTTTTTTTTTCTTTCTTTTTTCTTTTTTTTTAATATATTAAACTGCCTTTATCTCAACCCATGAGTTTTATCACTTCTAATATTCTCTCTCACACACCACTGGGGAGAGTGAGCAAGTGGCTGTGGGAGTAGGCCTTAAATTAAACCATGACATCAGCATTACTTGATTAGTGTCTATATAAATCTATGCTGTTCCAAATTAAAACAAACAAAGAAACAAACTTAATCCTAACTTATTAGGAATTATATTTCTTCCAGTACCTTTGATAAAGATATAGTGTTGGTAGCCTTAGATTGACTCTGTGGGGCACAACTTAATTGAATTTGTTAAAGTCCAGCTGTATAAGGACAAAAAATATCTTCACTCTAGTAATAGGTGCAATTTGACTAAGCACACATTTATTTTTCCTCTTTAATTTTTCACTCCTCATCTTCAAGCCAAAGTAATCTAAACATCACTAAGTCACTGCATGGTAAAAAGCTGAAAAACAGATGATTATTAAGTCACACACAAAACTTGTACAAGGTAAAGATTTTTCAAGTAACAGCTAAATGCAGTACACTGAAGCCCAACGGTAGTTAGAAAAGCAAAAGAAGATTTAAGCTGATAACGTTTTCATGTATCACTCATAGATACCTTGCTATTTGTAGAAGCCTTTCATGTCATGTGCCTTCAGGGACTGTTTAAAATTTTCCTTTGTTTTTCTTTTAAAGCATTAATTTTAAAAACAATTGCTGCTATTTGTTCTGAAGCAAAACTGGCATATCAAAGAAAATTATTTCTTCCCACTGGAACCACTGAATTTCCATTTATGTAAAGGAGAAGTAGCATGACAGAAAAAAGTTAAGTTTAGTTCCCAGAAGGTTTTTCTAGGCTTTTCTAATGTTGAATAACAGTCAGCATATTAGAAGAAATGATCATAGAATATGCAGAATTGGATCATCACCAGGATCATCAGATCCATCTCCTGACCCTACATAGGACAGCCCGAGAGTACACACCATGTTCCTGAGAACTTTGCCCAAACACTTCTTGAACTGTCAGGCTGTTGCTGTGACCACTTTGCTGGGGAGCCTGCTCAGTGCCCACCCACCCTCTGGAGGAAAAACCTTTTCCATTGGGATATCCTGCTTAAACCTCCCCCGAGTCAACTTCAGGCAATTTCCTCAAGTCCTTCACTGGTCACAAGAGCAAAGGGATCAGTAATTGCCTCTCCACTTCCCCTCATGAGGATGCTGAAGACTGCAATGAGGTGTGCCTTAAATTTCTTCTTCTCCAGGCTGAGAAAACCAAGTGACCTCCTCTGCTTCTCATAAGGCTTCCCCTCCCAGCTCTTCACTATCCCTTGTGTCCCTCCTTATGGTGCTCTCTAATAGCTTAGTGTCTTTTTTATATTGTGGCACCCAAAACTGCATAAAATGTTTAAGGTGAGGCCACTCCAGTGCAGAGCAGAGCAGGAAAATTCCCTTCCTTGCCCAGCAGCATGATCTCAGGGAGGAACTAACAAAACTTTCAGATTACTGCATTGGTATTAAACAAAAGTCTACAGCAGTTGACTTGGGTTCCATACACAGATGTGCACTGCTTTAACTTTCTCGTACAGAATAAAGGGAAACTGAAAAAGAGATAATTGTAGGGGAAAATAAAACCCCATGACATTAAATAGCATAATGCTCCTTGTAGTATTGTATCATACAATACCAATCAAAAGGCAAATTACACTGAATTCCTTTCCTTCTGTGGAAGAGTTACAAAAACTAATCACACATCTTAAAAGTAGCAAATATTTTTGACAGTCATCTTCCACTGAAACCATGTAGATGAAACAAAGGATTGCGTTTTCTTTTAATTTACACTCACATCTGAAATTAAAATTCACCAAGTTGTGGATTACAAGTAAGAAAAGTATGACTGTGCTAAACTAAGTTCAGTTGTGTTTAGAATTCAAAGTTTTATCCCTGCATTAAATGTAATACTTGCCTTCCATTCAGTATTTTAAGTTTCTTCAATTAGTCTGGGGCACAACAATCTCTGAATTTCCTACATATTTAGTATAATGATTTCTTCACCCCATTGTCAAAAAATAAATGACTAATTTATATAAAGGCAACAATTTGGCCTGTAACTCACAGAGGAAAAAAGTTCCCTTGAACTCAAGAAATAAGTTATAAATTATCTTCAAATGCTAGAACAAACCAACAGAATTAATATATGGTATTTGCTATTATATTTTTTTTCTTTAAAAAACCCTTCCATGTACTTCTCTAACCTATCCCTTCCTACATTTCTTCTAACCACCTAGACAATCTTTTTTCACATGTATCTCTGTCCCAGTATGGCTGTTAACATGATGTAAAATGTACTTATTGATACTTTCTTGCCTTTATATGTCTTTTTACTACTCAAAGATGCTATAATGAGGCTCATTAAATTGAAAACTATCTGCCATCTTTGAGGACTTAAAAACTATAAATGACAGATAAACAAAGAAGTTCTAAATTATAAGGCTCCTATTAAAGGGATGCTTCTGCTGTTTATGCAAGGATTTTTTTAAGGACTGTACTTGCAAGCCTCATGTGAACAGCTCTCAGGGCAATTTTTACCATTTCAGTATTCACAAGGGAAAAGCAAGCCAGGCAATAACACCAAATATGATATGAATCAGCACTAGCTCTGTCTGATCCTTTTCATAAATTTCTCTGTATAAGAATTATTCCCTCTAAATCTACAGATTGCCATTATATTCTCTTGACTTAATCACAACAAAAATTTTGTTTATTGTCCTAAAACATCCTTTTTCTGTGTCCTTGGCATGCAGTTGGTCACAACATTTTTACAGTGATGACAGGCTTCTTTATGGGCAGAGGTGAAATATTCTAACAGACATCCATTCTAACCTTTCAAAACCACATAAAAGCAATTCGGGGATGGGAAAAACTGTGACCATGGAGAATCTTACACTTTAATGCTTTATCCAGAGACAACGAGAACAGCATGATGAAAGACCTTCTTAGACCTTTTAACCTTCTTTAATATAAAAACGAAGAGTTGCCAAAATGAGAGGCATGATTTCCCCAGTTTGAGCAGAGTGAAGAGGGCATCTCAAAGAAAGAACATCTCTGTATGCATGCTAGTTGATATATTTATGTGTGTATTTTTCTGAAAAGGAATGAACCTGGATGTCAATCACAACAGAGAGCACAAGCAGCCAGCTACATTGGTAATATATTTTCTTAGCTTTTTATTCAGCTATGAAGCTTCTTTTTTTTTTTTTTTTTTTTTCCTCAGTTGTATTGCCTAAAATTAACTACATTTTTGGTGTGTCTTTTCTCTTTTTTCCCCTCATTTTTTTCTTTTATTTATTTAAAAGGCTCAGTTGTGGTCTCCTGTATTGCTCAGTGAAAGACTTTGCTTTATGCAACTGAGAGCAAGGGCATTTTACCAGTCCTGCAAGCCACAGTACTATGGAAAAAAAAGAGGTGAGAAGTAGTCAGAGCTTTACAGTTTAACTATAAATTTCAGGAGTAGCACAGCTGGGGCCTAGGAGGAGGGTGTATTTACTTTGAAAATGACACTAGGAACCCCATAATGCATGCTTTATAGTAGAAGAGTCAGTAAACTATTCACTGTACCCTCTTCAGCTTCCTGATGATCTCCCTTTTGTATTCTCCCTTCCAGGGAGAACAATCCTACTCCTTTCCTGACATTGTTCTTCATTAAACAAATTTTAGATTCTAATTTGTTAAAAAGACATTTCTAACCTAGTGAAATAAATTGTTCATAAAATGTTAGAAGGATTGTAACGTTTTCTACAATAAAATACTATCCTTTTCCATTCTGGATAGGAAAGCTCGCAGGAAAAAGAAAAATGCATCCACATTAGATGAGTTTGCTGTAAACATTCTGCATCCTGCTCTGTTGCCTTTCAGGAGCTGCAGAACTCAGGACACCTTTCCCTATACCAACATCTCATTACAGTCTGCAATCTGTGCCTTCAGGAGAAAGTGCTCTAGATCTTTTATCTCCCATCTAAACCAGCTGACTCTTGGTCAGAAAATAAAAACATACACGATCTGGCACAACTTTAGAGAGTTGGATGTTTCCATCCTATACATGGTAAAGAACAGAAGACATTGGTAGTCCAGCCTATCCCACCTGGGTGCAACTTTACACATAAACACACTTCAAAATCTGTGGGTTTTCAGTAAAAATGAGGAAAGTGATATGAACCTGGTAATACTTTTTCAGTATCAGTAGGAGAAATCTAGATGAAAAAATCTTAAAGGTCCTTAAGCTTGTTTGCCATCACTGTAGATTAGTCAGAGCTGTCCTCAGGTATATTTCATGGTTTTGCACTGTATTTTGGCTGTGTCTGAATCTGTCTCTTGACACCTCTTTGTTTCTTATGTCAAACTGAGTCTTACATACCTCGATCAGTTTAGATCTGTGCTACTGATTCTAAATACCGTGATTGTGGCAGACTTCAATAGAAGACCAATTTAGCTTTCTTTATTTCAGACATTTTATTTCAGATTAAATAAAATATTATGTATAAGAAAAATGGAGATAGTATGTGTGTGTGTGTGTATATATTTCTATTTATATAAAATGAAATATTACCACTAACTTAAAATTACAATTTATATTTTATGGAGAATTTCACAGGCAGCACCTTAAATAGTTTCTATTTTAGTTTCCCCCACTAACTGGACATGGTTAAGAAGATTCCACCCAAAGGCCATTTCACAGTTTCCTTTGTAATAAGATTTAAAGTTACAATTTGCAAAGCATTCAGGAAACTATACAGCCACTTTCCACCAAAATTCAGCTGAAAATTACTCCCTTGATCTCTTCTGCTCTTTTGAAGAGCTGAATCTGAAATAAATGAGGACACTACATGAAAGCTTACAATGAGTCCTAGTATGAAAATTTTTTAAAAAATCAATAACTTCAATGGGAACCCTAAGATGGGGTAGCTACATAGCAAAAGGCTATTCTATATTGAAACATTTTTGTTCTTTGAACAATGATGTAAGAACTTTTTTTGACCACGCTACTCTGCAGACACCATTATAGATGACAACCACTCCTCTTTTCTTTATATAGCCTTACCCTACGAGGGAGATGATAGCCCTTCTCCTATACTCCAGCATGATAAACACATTCTGACACAATATTATACAATTAGGTGCAAAAAATAACATTTTAGCTTGGTCAAAATTCTATGTTAAGCTTAAGCAAAATTATTGTCTTTTGGTTTTTTGTTCCTCTTACTTTATTATTGCATGTTTATTTGCTCACAATTACATTACTTAGTTGTATTAATGCAGCATTTCAGAAAGAGATTAGAAAACATCATTCATATAAGCCTGAATACCAGTCAGAGGCAAAGGGTTTTGACAAAAATCCAGCACATTTACTTTCTTTGTTGAAATGTCTTACTAACTTTTAAAAATTCATTTATTAACATGTTCATTTTCATAATCTACCACTACCACTGATTTTATAACCCACTAGGAAACAGAATGTATTTGATTTCCTCCACAATTGAGGCAGATGACTTTTTCCCACAATGGGATCACAGACCTACATGATGATGAAGGTAGGGGTGGGTATCCACATGATAGAGAAAATGACATATTTTTATACAATAACTACTACTGAACTGCTGCTCCAAAAGAGACATCTGATCCATTACTGCTATTAACCGACATAAACTGATTGGGCCAATTTCTGTTGCTCCATCTAGTTACATGCATCTCCAGCTGGGCAAACACATTTTCTTCAACAGACACACCACTCTTTACATGAAAATTACAAGAAAAAAACATTGTAACTTCCCAAGCATCCTCACAGAGAAATTTACGAATAATCCCAAATTGTTAAGAGGCAGAGGGGAGGAGAAATTTCTCTACTTGCAGAGAAAGTATCTGAAGATCAGTTTACCCAATAGCAAAAAGGACATATTTTTTAATCACTAAATAAATATAATTTTCTGCTGCTGCATGCTGTAGAGTCAGTAACTTGGACTGGCACAATAAAAAGCAATAATCAATTTTTTTCAAAAGTTTTGAACAGATACAAATCCCCAGGGATATAAACCAGTGCAGGGCAGCATATGTCCTCTATACGCTTGGATAATTTTTTTTCCTTCAAACTTCCATACCAAATCCTAAGTCTATTTTCCCTGTATCCTCAGTACAGCAGAAGACTTTAGACCAAAGCAATTAGCCTCCTGCTCAGCTCCTTCTTATCAAAACTTTCTCACAAACTTGGGCCAGAGCTCCTGATCTCCATTGAAAGTTACTGGATCTGTCCTTGTAGGCAAAACAGGTAGAACTCACCATGTGGTCTGTAATGACATTCCTCTCCTTCAAATATCTTGGGAGAACCCAATTAGGTTCATGTTCAAGAAATACACATAAGCACATGACTGCAAAGTGAAAGGGTTTCTTAGCTTTTTTATGAGCACTTAAAGAAGTTCTTGATCTTGTTCACCTCACTCAAGATTGTTTCAATATCACAGTTGCTGCTATTTTGTTTACATCCATGGCAATGCTCTACTCTATTGTAGTAAGCTTCTTGCTCTAAAGCAGTATTTTTTGCTTTTTGTGAAGGAAGAAAAGACTTTGTCCTCACAGTCTCTTTTAAAGGGCTGAATTATTTTTATGTCACTTAATACATCAACGCCAGCTCTGTTGACAGGAAAAAAGTTGTTCTGTGAAAAAACATGCCATTAATGCAAGGCAGAACTACAAAACCATGTTTCTGCAACATCTTAACAAGCTTCCTCACAGCAATTTCCAACAATATTCTAGAACTAACCTTGCCTATAAACAGAGTTTGGTAGAAGGAAAAAAAAAATCAAAAATTACAGATTTCAGTGCTGGAACACAGCGTGTAGTCTTGTGACTGCTAACTTACAGAACTGCATATAACAACTTGAATAACGAAAGCATATGAATAGCTCTTCTCTGTTAAAACAGTATCATTAAATGAGAGAAGGGTAAAAGTCAAAGGGAACTGAGTTCAAGTGGCCCATGCAGCACTGGAAAACTGTTGATCTTTTTAGAAATAAAATATACATATGTATTGGACTCCACAAAAAATACACATATATACATGTGTGTACACACAAGCACACACATATACAAATATAAGTACACAAACAAATACATACATACAGATAATCTAAATAGGTAACTTGAGCTCTCTTCCCAAGATTTCTGTGACAGTTCCCTCTGCATTATGGCTCAAGAGCATGATCAGTCCATCTTTAATGCACTTCTCCAATAGATGAAGACATAAATAAATTACTTTCTAGTTCTTAAGCTGTATTTCTGCAGGCAGCAAACATATTTTGCCACAAGACTGTGCTATGAACCCATACTTGTACAGATATCAGTACAAGACTTGAAGCACTTGAAGCACTTGAAGCACTGTTGTGCTTCCTACTGTGTTTCTGTGTCACGGAATATCAAAAAACACATCATTTCCACAATCTTTGGGATAGCAATGATTTTCTGTGAGTGTAAGCAGGACAGCAAGCCCTGATTCTCCACAACAGATATAAAAGTGAGGGTACACAAACATTTAAGCTCCAGAATGGGATGTCTAATGGAACAGAAAAAAAGCTAGCATCAGTACAACTCACGAAGTGCAGGGCAAGTTGATTTAAAATCGATTTCTATTTAAAATTCTCATAAAAATATCTGATTTCATTTCATTAAAAGTTTTCATCTAAACACATTACCTTTGGTCCATTCTCATAATCCATTTAGAAAAATAAAACCCCAGTACTCTTGAAAACAAGCCATTACATTTTTTTTTTTTTTCCTTGGACGTTCCAGAAAGTTTCTTAAGGAATTTCTGCTTTTAGATTTTCAGAATTCCTTCTCCATTTTCACTGATTTAGTCTTCTTTCCTCATTATAAAAACACTTAAAATAATTTTACCATTACAGACAACCATCCTAACTTTAAAAGGACTCTTAAAAACTGGTCATTAGGTCTTTTTAAATTTCTCTAAACCAAATTCCTATTTAACAGAATCTTAAGAATAAAAGGAACTGGAATGAATAGAAGTTAACCTGAACTTCTGAAGTTAATCATGCCCAGATTTCAGACTAGATTTCCACATCCTAAAAGTTTGTCTGTGTTAACAGCTGAGTCTGTGGCTGCAGGCATTATATTAGATGTCAGTTCAAAAAATTTTTACTTTAACATTTCTTTAAAAGTTCAGGGCTATTTGAATCAGAGAATTCAAATATCAGATACATTAACTACTCNAAATATAAAATATATTAAATATTTTTTTTTTTTTTTTTTTTTTTTTGATAATAATAACATATTGTAGCCTTTTTGGTACCTTGAGTAACAGGATGCTATGAAACATCACGCTGCTGTGTACATTTACAGGTTAATCTGGATTTGTCCTGGATATTTATATAAGGAGATACAGCAAAATGCCAAAGAAGTTACAAATCCATAGTCTGTTGTGCCTTAGTCATACCATTTAAGTAAGCTCCAGCAGTAGTTTCAGAGGAAATAACATCCCAAGCCAATTTGCACTTACTTATTCCACAGGAATGTCTTTGTAAGGAATTCATATGGCATGCTGAAATTTAAATTCAAATTTTACCTTACTGTGTACTACATACTCCACACAAACTTTCTGCGTAATTAAAAGTTTAACTTTTCAATCCTCCAGAGAAATAGGATTCTGAAATCCTATTGTAAGCTGAAAATTTTCATACTTATTATAGTTTATTTAAAAACTACTTTCCAAAATATATGAATAAATACAAAGAAATACTATTACCATACTGTCTCCAATCCACATTAGAAGGTAAATTGACCCACAGAATGAAGTTATTGAGTTCATTTAAGTAGGATGGCAGTGAATGGAAACCTTTTTGGTTATACCACACCTGAAAGAAAGAATGGAAATTGTTAGTCAATTTTTTTCTCACATACTTTTAAGAATTTCATGAAGGATATCTACTTCTTCTGTTATGATGTTTCTTTATAGAACAAAGTCAACCAAGCAGAACAGAATCTGTTGATTTGCATAGGTTTTTCAACAGCATGAAGCAGTTTTCTATTGGAGCTGTACATATATATTCATCATTAAATTGAGATTCTCTGATTTAATGGAACACTGTGTCCCTCTTCCTTTACACACATTTGGTGGACCAAATAGAGGGAGAACAATGCTAAAATAACATCTATAAGTTTGATCAAAAATACAAAAAGATGAGTAAAACTAATGCCAGTTAGAAGAATCATTGCAATTTCAAAGAGACTTGTCTAAATAATACCTGTATATGACACACAGCATAAAATACCTAGGAACAGAATATTCTAAAAGAGGGGAAAAGGAAAAATCAAGGAGGCATGGTTTACAAGAGATGAAGCTGTTCCATAGACAAAGCTGTCTCCACCATCAGCAAGCATCGGTAGCTTCTTGAACATGGAAATTGATACAGACAAACTTTAAGGCAGAAAAGGCAAGCCAGTCTCTCTGAGGAACATAGAGACACAATTCTGTTGTATTATATACTTTATCTTCAGATCATGCAGATTCACCCTGACTTGATAAAATACTCTTAATTCGTACTTCCACTTGCTAGAATCATTGTGGAGAGATTGCTATGTCCCAAAACCAAATAAACAGAGGTTTGAGTTTCCTCTGTAGTTAGAGATTTATTCTTATCACCCATTACTATTAATCATAGTGCCTTTGAATCTATATTACCCATACTGAAAACTAGGTAAAATTATTATTTTTATTTGCAGTTTCAGTGACATTTAAAACCACCCAATTACTATTTTTTTCTCACATCATAGCACACTTTCTTCTCCCCTTTTTTTTCTTAAACCGTTGAAAAACTCCTAACCTTTCCCTCTTTGATATCAGCTGCTCGTACTCTGTATTTTGTACATCCTAGGTAGTGCAATTCTCACTGTCTCTCTGGATTCTGAATCATAATGCAAAATGAACAGGGTTTAATATACCTCTTTATTGCCTTAACACTCCTCTTCTAAGATTCAAGTTTTCTTAGATTATTTCTAGAATTACCATCTATACAGTTAAAACATAGAAACTTCCCTAAAGATTCTTCTATCTTTCGTTTAATGCTGTCCACATTTATTTGCAGATAATTCTGCCTCTTTATTTTTCTTCCTTTTTTCTCATATTATCTAACTACAAACCTTACTTGGACCCTAGTTACAGACTTTGACTGTTTTTTCTGACACATTCTCCTCCATATTTCCCAGTGCAGGCTGCCTAATCTTCAGTTCTGTTTCCCCTTCTTAACAATTATTTTCTTCTGGTTAATTCTGCTGACTACCTACTTCTTTGAATATCTACATTTTTGTGAGATGAGGTTTACAATACTTTGACTCTCCATTTCATTTCCTCCCGTCTAGCCTAGATCATGATTCCAATAACTACTCCGAGGTCCACTGTCTTTTCTTCTCTTCCTCTCACCCTTGAATCTTCTTTGCCACAAGCTCTGTTAGTATTTAAAAAAAAAAAAATTAGCAGCTTTGATCTACCATTATTCTTGCCTGCATTACCTTTCACATTTTCTACTCTTTTTAATGTGGTATAAACAACAGCTTGAAATCTCAACGGCATCACTGAATCAAGGTTGGAAGAGACCTTTAACATCATCAAGTCCCGACCACTAACCCAGCACTACCACTGTAACTGCTAGAACACTAAACCACATCACCCAATATCCAAACACTTCTTAAATAGCTCCAGGGATGACTCCACCAACTCCCTGGGAAAACTATTCCAATTCCTGACCCCCTAACAGCGAATTTTTTCTCTAATGTCTAATCTGAATCTCTCCTGTTTCAGCTCAAGACAATTTCCTCTTGTCTTCTCTGCAGGAACAGCAGAAGAGGCCAGCCACCACCTCACTACAGCCTCCTTTCAGGGAGTTGTAGACAGGAATGAGGCCCCCTGAGCTTCTTGTTCTCGAGACAAAACAAACGCAGCTCCCTCAACAGTTTCTGATAAGACATGTTCTCTAGACACTTCACAAGCCTTGTTGTCCTTCTCTGGATATGTTTCAGCACCTCAGTGTTATTTTCAAGTGAGACGCCCAGAACTGAACACAGTACTTGAGGCACAGCCTCACCAATGCTGAACACAAGGGGAAATTCACTGTCCTGGTCCTACTGGCTACCTTATTCTTGATACAGACCAAGATGTCATTACCTGGGCACACATTGGCTCATATTAAGCTGGTGGTCAACCAGCACCCCCAGGTCTATCTTCTGCCAAAAAGCTCTCAAGCCCCTTCTCCACCAGTCTGTTGCACTTCATGGCGTTGCTGGGACACAAGTGGTGGACGCAGTATTTCCCCTTACAGAACCTCGTGCAGTTGTCCTCAGCCCAATGACTTAGTCTGCCCAAGCCTCTCTGAAAAGATTTCCTACCTTCAAGCAGATCAACACCCCCATGCAGCTTAGTGTATTTAATGAGGGTTCACTCAATCCCCACATCCAGATCATCAACAAGGGTGTTAAGTAGGACCAGTGCCAAAACTGAGCCCTGGGGAACACTGCTAGTGACCAGCCACCCAGTGGATTTAGCACCACAACTCTCTTGCCCAGCCATACAGTCAGTTTTTCACCCATCAAAGAGCCAGCCATCCAAGCCACAAGAAGGCAAGTTTTCAAGGAGCATGCTGTAGGATATGGTGTCAAAAGATTTACTGAAGTCTGGACAGACAACATCCACAGCCTTGCCCTCATCTGGTAAGCAGGTCACCTTGTCATAGAAGGTCAGGTTGGTCAAGCAGGACCTGCCTTTCATAAACCCACATTGTCTGGGCCTGATCCCCTGTATGTCTTCAATGTGCCATGTAATGGTACTCAAATGTCTGAACTCTGATGCATCCACATTAAAAAACAAACAAACAAACAAACAAACAAACAAACAAAAAACCCCACAAGTGTATAATCTTCCTCTCTTTGCAAAATCATGAAAAACCTTTGTTCTTCTCCAGTTCAGTCTCCAAAAATTATTACACTAACTAGATCTAATTAATCAGTAAGAGTGGTCTTTGACAAAATATAATGAAAGAGAATCTAAGATTCCCTAGGAAAACTGAAAATCTTTGCACTGCAGGACCTCCTGTGCAAATAGCAACCAGGGCAAAAAGACAGAAACAAGTGATCAAGGGCAACCTGTCTTTTTCACAGCCCCATACACCCATGTCTAATTCTATCATTTTTGAAAGTTTTCCGCACAATAGAAAGTTTTGCATACATACATAATGAAACTCCACTACAATTGTGTCTGTTGTACTGGAGGGGAAAAAAGGCAATTAAAAATACAACAAAGCAAAATTCTGACAACACATCCTCATTTAATTCAGGCAGGGGAAAGGTCACAAATGCTCAGAGAACACCTTTTAAACACAATCAGTATTCATATGAATACCACAATAGAGCATTGTGTTTAACAATATATTTCAATATTCAACATGTTAATTGGAATTATCCTCCAAGATGCATTATGTAAGTGAATCAAACTACGAGGAAATAACCAAACTGAAGATGGCTATATAATTTATTATAAACTGGAAAAAGATATATTTAAGGCTGTTCGTTACATCAGAAGGTGTATTTAAGGTCTTTTTTCTCAAGACTGTTTTTTATTCAAAATTTTTAGCAAAGATAAAATATAAAAAAAGGAAATATATTATAGCTCTAGCTGAAATAGCTTTCATATTTCTTTTGCACCTCACAGATAATTATTTACAGAAGGCAGAAAAGAGCTGAGGAACAAAAAACTATATACATCAATATAATTAATTTTTATTTTATTTTATATTCTATCCCTAGTTAGGAAAATTCTTTCCCAAAGAAAAGCACAACCCATCACCACATCAGACTGAAGATCTCTGAGGACATGTTTTACATTATTACATAATCTTTTACTTGCCGTTAATATTCCAGAACAAAGCTAGACTGACATTTCAGCTAACATACGGCCTATCAAGAAAAAAGTATGAGAAGGAGCAGAGAAGTCCCTAAGCATTGCTGGACCAGATTCATGATTGATATTAAACTAGAAAGATGTAATTTTTTTCCTCTGAACACTTATACAATTACTGTACTGTAAAGCCTCAAGTCCTAACCTTTGTGACTGGGAAAAATGTACTCTTCCAAATGACATCTGAACAGTACAATTTGCCTTTCAGCAGTATTTAAAATTACCACATATTCTTCCTATATTTCATCATGATATAAAAACCAGCAACTCTGAAGCTGTTTTGGAACAAACTTTTGGCCATATTACCAAAGGAAGCCAGAGAACATACAGTCATGAAAAATACAAAAAATTTGAGAAGCTATGCTTTGGCTACATAGCACCAATCACCAATAAATGTCAATAATCAGTGTTTTTAATCAGTCATATTTGTCTTGTTGTAGATATATTCTCTCTTGTGTGTGCACATATACACATTCTTTATGTGCATGTGTATACCATATCAATAGTTTACACAGCACAGTATGATTAGATACAGTAAAATAATTACTAAAAAAAATTTTTTAATTTGAACAAGAAAAGTTGTTGGCTTTGCAGGTACTGAAGATGACAGTATAAAGATTCAGATTTTTTTTAAAATGAAGTGAATCATACAGCAATTCTCTTGAAATGCAAATTTCTCATTTTCTTTCATATCAGGCTATGTAAATGGTACATTCACTGTCTCATGAACAAACCTGAAAGGTCAAAGTAAAAATCTGGTCATTAGTTACTGAAAGGTTAATGCAATAACTTGACATTGCATCACTTGAAAGACATTTCCAGGAGATGCTTTAGATAACACAGTGCCCTTTCTAAATTCACTCCACTATTTGCTTTGGGTCTAAAATATGAAACTTATTTACTAAGAGTTTAACTATAATTTATCCCAGTCCTGATTGCAGAGGGAACTCTACACCAAATACACTAAAAAAAGGACCTGATAAAAACAGCAGTGCAAGCATGTCAAAACAAGAGTCTAAAATTATTAAAGACACACAGTAAAAAATGGAAGTCAGAAAAAAGATCTTGCTGCAAACTTTCAGGTTTCTCATGAAAGAAAATGGAACTGGAGTTCAAAGCTATAAAATACATGGGACTAGAAGGGAGATTACAAATGACCAAAATGAAAATCTATACATGGTCAGATTTCTATATAAAATAGGGAGATTTCTAACAAATGATATGGAAAAGGTATTAGAAACAGGAAGTGATTTCATGCAAAACTAAGCATGAAATGACATTGGACTGGAGAAAATCTGTATTATTTCCAACACTCTCAAAATTGATTTTGGGATGGAACATCTTTATGTTTTTTCCTTGTTTTCTATTTTTAATATGGGCAAATAAAATCTATATTTACATTAAAAAATTTAAAGGCAGGAACATCTTTCTTTCATATCCTAATATGGAATCTGGAAAATGCACAGCTTCCTCCCAACAAATCTTGTTTGCCTCAAATAGGAAAACAGAGACCTCTCACTGATATGCATCAATATTCTCCAAGACTGCTGTTCCTCTACTTGTAAGGCATCTGCATTTGAATGGATCCCAAAAATCAAAGAAGAAGGATTATTCTAAGCACAACTGAAATAAAGGGCTTTTTCTGAAGGCCTTTTGGTATGCAGTGGAGAGATACAGTATCTCCATACTGTGAAAACTTGGGATGAGACCTGGAGGATAACAAGCACTTACCAATACAGGGGATTTTATTTCCCTTGGAACGTTTTAGAAAGGTTCTTTTGAGAAAAGAATAGTTATTTGTTATGCAGAAGGAGCTGCTCTAGAAGATGTCTTTACTCTTAGGGAGAGGGTGGTGAGAAAAATGAAGCAAAGTAAAGTATCCCTTGTAGACATGAAAAAGCATCAAAAGCAACACATTACAGTGCTGTTCAATGCACTTTGGCCAATTCTGACATAGGCTTTTTGTAGAAAACAAACAAAAAATATTATTTGGCTGGACTAGCTAAAAACAAGTTTAAACTTAGATTCTAAAATGAGTTCACTGGAAAAAAAAAAAAAAGAAAAAGGTATATCATTTGACGTGTTTAAAACAGGAGAATACTTCAAGGATTATAAAAAGAGAATTAGACTATAAGAGACAGGATTTTTTTTCCCAATTATTCAAGTGCAAAGATTTCAGGTAATGATTTATTATTTGCTAGATGTTGTGAAGTCTGAAAAAGTAATCAATACATACATGCAGATGTGCACATATACATGCAACTCTTACCTTAGCCAGAGGCTGAGATCTGGTGTTATTCAATTTTTTATCTTGAAGTTCAAATGCTTTCACCCCTCCAAAAGACCAACCACCATATCTGGTAGTAGAAATTAAAGGAACAAAACGTTATCTGCCTTAAGCTTTTCAGTTTTCTTGCAATGATAAATTTGAGATAGCTACACTAATGCTTTCTTTTTCAACTGAAAGTAAAACTTCACCCCTCACAAATTCCTTCCTTGTTAAAAAGGAGGGGGACAATGTAGTTTTTAATCAGGTGAATATTACTGGCTATTTTCTAGCAAAGGCATTCCCTTAGATAAGAATTTTTGCTTTCTGAAAGCTGAAATCTTTGAGGTACAGGAAGGTTTGTGGGCAAGAGAGGTATTACTGACTTCCAGAAGCATCTTAAACAGCTTTAGTTCTTCCTAAACCACTTGTATACTAGCTCAAATCTTTCATCCAAAGATGCTCACCTCTATTCATATCAAATCAAGCGCAACTTCTTTTAATACATAAGTGGCTAACACTTTCTTCTTCTCGATAAAATCATACATGGTCTAATATTTCCACTTACATTATCAGCAGTGGTTGAGTTGTAAAGGCATACAAGTAAACTTCAAAATACAGCAGATAACCTCTGTTGCTGATATCACAGAATATGAAGTATTGCCAGGGGCGTACCAGCCCTTTTTACTTCAAAGAAAATATTAATTGGAGCATATCCATCTCTATTTGATTGAGTGTCTGAGGAATGGAAATCATATTGTTCACCTGGTTTAGATATGCATCTCTGAGATGCTGAAATAACTCACTACATGGAAGAAACTCCAGAGTATGCCTAAAGGTAACCATCATGCAGCTGTTGGAGGAAGTTGTGAGATGTGACCTTTGAGGGTCTTGCATGTTATCTTGAATGGCAGCCTAACTCTAAACCTTATTAACAATCACCAGATGAAGACAACGCATTATATTCTCCAAGACAAATGTCCGTGGGGTTTATACACAAAGGATAAACAAAGGCTAGACATTTTAAGGTTACCTTGTTTTGTTGGAAGACCTTACTAAATACTCTTCCACAGGGAGCCCTGAGAGATCATACAAAATATGTCCTTTCTTATTCTTCACATAGGGAGCAGAGGTGTTGAAACTTGGGCACATCTGGAAAGAAGTACACATAAAATAAGTAAACCACTTTCTAAAAACAGTGTCACTACATTTAGCCTTATTTTTAAATTTTATGTAGATTTTACAGCATTTTTTTTAACTGCACTTGCCTTTCTCAGCTTTAACAGATTTTCAATAAATTATGAATAGTTTTATGTTCATAAAGAAACTCAAATGACTGGGCCACCTACGTGTTAGAAATCCTTTTGATTTCTCTTACAGCCCTGTCAGTCAGTTTGTTTTGAAAACATCAAAACTTGTATATAAGTTTAGGAATGTTTACAGCAATGAAAAAGGCAAGACTCCTTTTTATTTGCTTTTCCTGAGAAAAAACACAAAATAGACACCAGATAAATATGAGATGAAAGAAAAATTCTAATTAATGTTATAAGCTTCTAAAAATTTCATTGATGAGCTGCAGAGAGGAATAAAGGAAAATAGCTTCTAATGATTCAGGGGGACATTCTCACAACCAATGAAAAGGTGAGAGATATTAGACTCAATTATCTCAGAAGTTTTATAAAGTACTTTATGACAATCACCTGAAAATTTTTAATTTTTATTTGAGGTCTCAACCCTACAGAAAATAAAAATTCACTCTCAAAGATTGCTCTTACATCACTCACAGACAGAATTTCTACCTCCGCTGTCAAGTCACTTCTTTCAGTTTTCATGGTTAACACATCTCTCCCTGGGTGAAATTTCTCATCTGTATTTTATTCAACCTTCTTGTATTTTAAAGGTATGTCTCTTTAGTATTAGAAGCAAACTTATTCCTTATCCAGAAAAGTAAATAATAAGTTTCCTTCTTCCATTTTCCTAAAACTGTTTTTTATATTCCATATGCAACTTTTACTCTAAATAATTATATCTTTATAACCAAAAGAAACTTTTTTGCTTTTGGGGAAATACACTTGTCACCTCCGACACAGTTACATATTATTGTTTATTACTCAACTCAGAGCAACTCAGCAGGAAAAATCATTAATTAAGAGAGTCAGAAATTCATTATGTTTTTCAAAATCCTTCATTTCTTGAAGCCTGTTGTATTTTGAAATCCAAAATCCAAACCAAAAGCAAATCTAACAATTAAATCTTATTCACGTGTAAATTTGGGTTCTACCAGCTGGGTTCATCCACTCATCCTCTTGAAAGTTGGTAGTCTTGTAGATGTTATGGAATATTATATTTTAAACCTGTTTGATATGGCATTTTTTCTTAATTGGAGTCCTACAACATATTTAAAGTAAGTTGCATCTGCTGAAAATAGTTCACCTGTCTCTGATCCTGTTACTTCAGATCAATTTGTAGCCGTTCCTAGTGCACATATGTGTTAATGTATATAAACAAGAAAATTGTGTACAATTTCATTAGGTGAAAGAGAGGTAAATCTCCAATCATAAAAAAGTCAGAACTGTGAGGATTTATTTCCTCATCACTTTCACCAGCCCTTCAAAAACAGTAGCCAAGGAATTAGAATATACACACACATATTTTTAACATATATAAGTAAATAAATAATTACACACCTCCTGTTCAGACACACATCTGCATGAATCCTGAGGTGATACAGATTCTGTCTTCCAGCATGCATTATTTTTTCTAATGGAAATAAACATAATAAAATCATAACTAGCAAATGAAAGGAATATGTCACTTAACAGAAGAAATCCATAAGGTAATGAGCAGATCTTTTTAGCACTTGATTACAGCAGCAGCTGTGTCTAGAGTAATTCAAATTTTACTCATTTTTATCAAAGTTGATCTATTAAAAATATTTATATAGGCATCAAATGAGTTTCATGTATCATATTTGCAGCAATTGTTAAAGCATGGTCACCACTGTATTCCTAAATTTGGAAATCTAGAATGTTTCCTAACAAATATTTTCCTTGTTTTCTATTCATCCTTCATATGGACACCATGTTTGATCAAAATCATCCTGAAATTAATCCAAAAACTGCCACTGACTTTTAAGCCGTATGGATCAGACCTTTAACAGTAAAGCTGACTTTGTTCTTCACCTGGATGCCAGCTCTTTTATCAGAACCAATTTATCACTTACTCCACACTGCCAAAAAAGCCCAAGATAATCCATCACACAGAAAGAAATAAAAAATGAAATGTTCAGCATTTAAATTAAGGAAATAGTTACATTAGTTACAATTACCCATGTTGTGAATGCATGCATGTCTGGTCCCAATCAGAGAAATGTCCCAGTAGAACCTGAGGAAGTTTTCCTAGGTTATCATCTTCAGTGCTGATCAAGGAGGGCCGTAAGGGGTATGAGGAGTGAAGAGGAAAGAAAAATAAAGAAAAATAAAGGCATGTTAATATTTTTAGCTCTATTAACCTTCAGTCTTGAGGTCCTATGTATTTCCCAAGAAATGAAAAGATTATAAAATTCATGCATAGGAAACATACCAAAATAATCTCTTTTCAAAAAACTCTATGTGAACATGTAAAGAAAATTCATTACAATTATGGCTAGACAAATATCAACATCTACCCACGGGCATCCCTCTCTTTATAATCATGCATTCCTAGTGGTTAGCATTACTAAAGTGTTTTTATGCTTATAAAATAAATTTATATTACATTTTTAAATTCAAAAAGCACCTTGTTATATTCCTCTGTATATGTGCTCACCTATATGTGTTCTTAGCACTCTATACAGATTAATTCTTTAGCTAAGGTGTATTAAAAATAAATAAATAATCTAGTTGGTTTTAAAGATGAACATATGGAAATTAGGTTGAGTAAGAAGAGCAGCAGGCTTTGTAAATACTGTGTGGTATTTTCAAACCCAAGAATTGTTTTGAGAAAACTTCAGACTTCAGCAATTTTTCAAAATGAAGAATGCAGAGGCTCGTTCAAATACACTTGCTCATTTATGTATAAATGGTCATGGGTGGTACTGATTTGTTCAGTTCAATTTTCCCCAAAGTCTTTCCTTTTCCTCCAGAAAATCCTTCACAGAAAGTTTCTAATTTTATCTTTCCCTTATCATAATCTATAAAAGTGTAATCTACTAAACATCTAAAATAACTCCCAGATAACTATTGCAAAAAGTAACCTATCATTCTTTCTAGAATACAAAGAAGTCTCTAAAATAGGAGAACTCAAGGGTAAAGATCCCAGAATCTTGGATATCGGCAATGATGGATGAGTCCTTTACCTAAAGAAGGATTCCGCATTGTCGTACAGTCTTGGTGTCAGCTTGAGAGAAGGATAATCGATAGCCAGTGGCTTCACACTAAACAAGGCCATTGCCAGTGCCACAAAGAGGACGGGCAGCAGCACGTGTGACAGGCTGCCTCTCCAGTCTCGCCTTGAGTGGTGAAACCTCTTCATCAGAAAGGCAACCATCTGCGTGAGAACAAGGCGGGCTCCGCGCACGCTCGAGGCTCCCGCGAGGGAAATATCTAGGTGAGACAAAGAAAACAACCTCTTGACAAATAAGGAAAACCAAATTGGACTTTCACATGCTACACTGCCAAATACAGAATATAACAGTCTTGTAGCTCTAACAAAATCAAAATTCATAAGCATAGCATGTTCTCCTGAATGGAATAGTATAGCCCCATACCCTATCACCTCCAGGTATAACCACTTAACTCTTCCCATGAGGGAAACATGTTCAGTTTACACATCTCTATAACTGCCCATGCACAACTAATGGCTTACTGAACACTATTTTCCCTAGGTATTCCCTAGGGTCCTGCATTGGTTCAACCACTCTTTGTGCATTTCCACCTTTTTTCCTGGACAAATTACTCTGACAAACCTGGCCTGTATTAGCACCAATGTCTTGATCTACCTTGACTGGAATCAGCAGCAACTTTGTCACAGAAATATCAATGGATCCTCTTCACACCATCACAGTTGCTAGTCACATGGATTCTCATAAAAGCATTCCCTTCATTTCCCTGCTTATATGAGACTGATAAAATCTTCATATTTGTTAGTCAAGTCAGTTTTCAGAGCTTGTGGGCTGTCCTTCAGATTCACAAGGGAGTGTGTCTACAGCTTATTAACATCTCACAAATCAATAATTTTCCCGATACTCTCCCTTAATGTTATTTTATTATTCTCTGTCAGACACTTGTGAATCACACCAATCACTCTGCCTCCATTTTAGCCCCTAATGCCTTCTGGGCTCTTATCAAACTCTCTTGCCAGTGGCCTTGCCCAATTGAATGTCCTTCAACCTCTTTCCTTCTTCACAGCATAGCAGTGTCTGGCAGATTTAGTACCACAGGTATTTGTACCGTAGCAAGACTGAATAGCCTGTTTATTAGAGTGCTCAAAGTCATGCTGTATTTTATGAACACTTGTGATTTTCCTCTCATTACCTTCCCTTCTGTGTATTGAGAACACTCTAACCATCACTCTAATCACCACTCTAACTCCACCTTCCATGTTTAAACAGCCATGTGTATGGAAGATCTCAAGTAACCTCAAATTAATTGTCCTCCTCTTAGAACATTTTTCTGAGTTAACAGAATTTTAATCCTAGACCCTTTGCATTGTTCTGATAGAGTATTTTTAGCCAAGAAGTGAGGCAGACAGGGAGAAAAAATTATCAGATAATAAGCCAAAATTCTGACGATGGTCACTGAACAAAACAGCTCAAATTCTGTACTCATTACTTACAGGTTAATCACCCTCAGTCCCTGGGAAGGTCACACATCAAATTCTCCAGAAAATAAAATCCAGGATACGAAAAACAAGAAACGGCCAGGAATAAACATGATATATTTTACCTGTGTCACCTCAGAGCTCAGCATGAACATAGGACTGGTTTAGCGAATGAAGGATGAGCAGTGTATTTCAGCAAATTATTTTGATTCAACAAAGCCTGTGACACGACCTTCCACAGTTGAATAGGGTGTGGAGGACAACAAGGACCACTGGCTGAACTGACAGGCACCACCCTGTAGGCTGGGAACAAGGATACCAGATCCAACTGAAGACCAGATGGTTTGTTGGGGTGTCCCTTGGGGGTAAAAATGAGCAAAACCCTGGCTAAAGGACCTTTGAACACAGATGTGTGTGCATACCTGCACCTGGAGGGGATCCACCCTGTTTGGAGTCATCTTTATATCAGGCACTGGGGACAAGGAGAACCTCCCAGCAGCAGGAGCAGATCTCTGGCAGCACCAAAGAACTCTAGTGGCATCAGGGAGCAAAATCTCTGCTCAGGAAAAGGACAAACTGTAATAGGCACCTGCTGATAACTGGGAAATTCTGATTTCATAAATCAGGGAAATAAATTTTACTGTGAAGAAAACAATCAAAACTCAAGATCAGCCTGGACATGGCATTAAGTAACCTGCTCTTGATCTGCTTGACCCACATTTTCAACATTAAAATTTTCTGATTTTAACAGACTATAATTAACTCTAATTAATTTGGGAGTTATTCTGGGGGGAGAGCAAGGGGAGAAATCCCAGTATTTATTTCTTTAACTCCACAACCAAATGTTCTTTTTTCCCCAGAAAATTCCATAGAACAGGAATTCTCTCTTTAAGGTGTTCTAATCACAGCCATAGCTTGCTAATTTGACCAGGATTTAAGGTTTTGAATCAGTGGAGAGAAAAAGTAGCTTTAGGATTCAGATTCTGATTCAGCTTTCAAGTGCCCTGATCAAGAAAGTTACATTATAGGCTTAGAATTTTTTTGTTCTGTAAATTGGAGTAGGAGGAGAAGACACTCTTGNTAGGAAACTTCTCAGAAATGTTTTAAGTCTTTCATGTTATCGTGGTAAGACTCTCAATTGTGTTCACAATACAAAAATTGAGACACTCAGAGGCAGAAAAATTTTCAAGGTATGAGTATTTTTAGACTAAAACACATCCAGTAAGTGCTTCCAGATCAACATCCCTGAAATTCTAAAGTATACCATCTCTCATTTATCTAAGTAGCAAAATGCCAGAAAAGAGGCACAGAATTGATTTTTTCTGTAGTCTCAGACCTGCTTATAAATCATTAGTATTAGATGTGAATGAAAGAGCCTTCAAAATATTTGTCTCTTTGAACCTCTGAAAGGCAACAAAGACATACTTTCCGGGGACAGAAAGTAAAATCAGAGTTGCCATTCATTATTTTTTTCCTTGACAAACAGAGCAGAGAAAAATTATAACAACTTAATTCAGGTTGCCAAAGGAAGGGACTCTGTCCCTATGAATATAAATAATTGTCCATTTTGTCCAATATCCTGACGCTTACTCAATATTCATAATGCCAATGAGTCAAGAAACATCCCAAGAAGATACAATAAACCATTATAGTAGAAGTGCATGTGTGGCTGTTTGACTCGGGCACTGCTTTTTTTTTAAAGTGATTTATCTTTTCTGAAACCTCCTATGTTTGTTGTTTAAAATTCTAATTTAAGAGGGTGCCAAATATCTTTCTGAATTATCTTAAATTTCTGTCTTTATGACCTTGAATTCTGTCATTTCTTTGTGTTTCAGGTACAAAACAAAATTCTCGTTTATTTATTTTGAATTTATTCTATTTGATGATAGTGGATGGGCTCTTAAATCTTCTTTTAGCAGACAGGTTATAGAAGTTTTCAATCCATCTTCTGTATAAGTAATCTCAACCTTTCACTGTCCTTTTATAAAAATCTTTATAGCCCTAATCAACTTCGCTACTTGTCTCAAGTCCTCTTATATTAACACTGTATCAGTCTCAAGACAAAATGTGTTCAATGCAGCTGTCTATCAGATGTGGAAACGCTGCTGATTTACACAGTAGTATTACACATTCTTGTACTGATCAACTTGTTTTCTTTATGCATAGTACCACTTCATCTGACTGCACTGTGAAAAGTAGCCTGCACTGGGCTTTCCATAATAGACTCAATATGGCTTTCAAGATTCCCAAGGTGTTAAATCACTCTTTCAACTAGAACCTACAGAATTAATTTTTGCTTCATAAAGCTTGTAAGTAATTCCCCACCTATGTCTGATATGTGTGTCAGGATGCATAAAAACAGCATGCATTTACGGGAAAACAGCTTCTGATTATCACTGTGAATCATAAGGGTTAGAAGACAAGACCAGCTGACCTCTCTGTTATGAAGTCAATTTTTATGCAGAAAGCTTATGAAAATATCCTCATTAATAATTTAGATCATAGAATTAAAAACCTGACCCAAGTGTTAGAAGCTGTCTTGCTTGACTTACAATTGCAATTATCCACCAGAATTGCAATTATGTTCACAATTAACTTGTACTTCCCAATTCATCCAGACTCTCCTTTGTATTACAGACAAGACTTTTGCTAGTTTCCAATACATATAGGTTAATATTAGGTACAGGGAAACAGAACAAGTCCTGAAATCCAGAAACAACAGTTATCAAAATCCTTGCTATAGACTACTCTAGAATTAGTCTAGAATTGTAAAATTCTCTAACGTGGTGTCAGATGGTCCTTTTCTCCTGTATTTTGCACTGCCATAAAACTATGAAATTCTAATCTTTTTCATGGTGCAGAAGGAAAGATAGGCTATGCATCAAATAAATTAACAGCAAGGAGCATACACTTTCAATTCTTTCAATTCTGTTTGGCCCTATAGACAAGTCATTTAGATCCAGATTTTGGGAGGGTAATATTGGAACTGCAATGCCCTGGCAAAACAGTTAAGCTAGCTCATATGAAAACTGTTTGCATTGGGAGGCAGTACATATTTATTGGCTTATCAGAAGTTTTGTGCCAACAAGTAGTTCTAAGCTGAGTAAGTGAACTGACCTCATTCTGAATTTCAGCACATGCCATAATGGCCCAGAGGCAGTGCTAGCCCACCAATTTATGCACAGCATTTCTTTAGAAGACATAAAAATGTCCTTCCTCTTCTTGTACATTTTTCCTACTCATTATAAAAATTAGTATAATATTGAATTTGTTTCCAGGAGGATTTTTTAAGACAGATTTTCATGTGGGGAATTGGAATAAAAGGCATTTTGGTGGTGTAAAGTATAAAGGGAATGCATCTGGTCTTTGTTTCATACTATGACTGATTCTTGCTGATATATAATAATGAATTCTCTCTATCCAAAGCTGATCAGAAAAATATTTCTTTTGGGGGAATTTCACAAGAGAAGTTCCCTTGGGGCATTTTTAGATATGAATCTTCCTATTCCTCTCCTCAGGCTATTTTTAATTGTAGGCATTGTGAATATTTCTTCTAAAAAGTTGATTCAAATTGTTTCCATCTTAAGAATTCCTGTCTTAGAGTTTCTCCCTACTCCATACAGGTTGACTAATCTAATTAAGTAACTTTTTTGAAGGGAAAACCTGTAGGATTTTAATTTAAAATTTAGCTTTACATTCTAAGTCACAGATCCCAAAACAGGATTCTGCATGGGCCTGAAGACCTTTGAGACAGAGTAATAGAGATCTAGGCAACTGGAGAGTTCATCAGCAGAATTAACAGGTTTTAAAGCCAAGGAATTGGTCTCTGTCACTCCCCAGCTTTGTAAAGAACCCCCTTCACAATTCAGATCTCCCGAGCCTTTTTCCTCGAGCCAGACAGTTGATTGATTAGATGATTTCCTTCCTTTATCCGAGATATTATTCTTGTTCAAGACCTGACATGTTTAATATTTGATCATACTGAAGACCACTGAAAGGAGAACATGAACAATGCATCCAATTCCTATTGAAAAATCAAGAAAGAACCAGCATAACCAGAAAAATGTGCTGCATACTCTCACTGAAGAAACTCCAACACCCAAATCTCACAATCTAAAAGCTTGTCCCTAGAAAAACTACAAACAAATGCATAAAGGAGCCTCTTAAATCTCTTTATTATTTATTTCCCATAATAAGAGGTATGAACAAAGTTAATTTGTATGCAAAAAGCATAAGAAAAAATAAGGCAAACTCCTTTTAAACTTATCACTGTATTTAGAAGAAATACATCCTCAAGTCAGGCCTAAACAGGGTAAGAATCCTCTACTCCAAGCAATGTGTAAGGGGGTGAAGGACAGGTAGGATACAATGGCATTTAAATCTTAGAGCGAGAAACACTTCACAGTACCCTCACACTTAACATATTGGAGAGATATGTCTGACTTTTGGTAGTTAAATGAAAGACAAGTGTAAAGTGGGTTTGTGCAAAAGGAAAAGGTAGAACATCCAGGTGTTAGAGAGCAAAAAGCCTTCATCCATAAAATAATTTTCTTTGCTCTTACTTGGAGCATTGTTATCCAAGCATTGACAGAGGTTTATCTAAACAAGAGAGTTTCATCCTGGACACCACTCTTTGCCTCCAAGACTTTCATTCATGTTTGTTGTAGGGAGTAAACACATTGTACAGACAACATAAGGCACATAATTAAATGGCAATGGAAAATACATGTCCAGGAGGACAATGAATCTGATGAAGGGCCTGGAGCACAAGTCTTATGCAAAGTGGCAGAGGGAGTTGGGGTTGCTTAGCCTGCAGAAAAGAAGGCTCAAGGGTGGATGACCTTATCACTCTCTACAGCTGCCTGACACCAATTTGTACCCCTGTTGGGGTCAGTCTCTTCTCCCAGGAAACCAGTGACAGGACAAGAGCAGTCTTAAGTTACACTAGGGGAGATTTAGGTTTGACATTAGGGAGAATTTCTTCACAGAAAGTGTGATGTAACCAGGCTGCCANTGTTCTTCTGCGCCTACAGGAATGCTGCCTGGGCCTTCATGGCCCATTCCCACAGGCTCAATTCCTGTGATGCTGTTATGAACAAACTCTCTGGTCGGGAGGGGCTGGGCTATCTCGATCCTAGCTCCACAGGGAGACAGTCCCCCCCATCCCCTCAGGGGAAAGCACAGAGCACCCATTAGCATGTCAAAAGAGCTCAGAGCTCAAAATGTACCCAACTCTCCTCTATTTCTACAGTCTCCCTGCTTTTTAGAAAAAATGGGGGTTTTTCTGCCCAAAAAAGTTCTGTTCTGTTCTGTTCCCCAAAAGCAACTGACCCCTCCCGGTTAGAGGTAACCCCCCACACCCCAGCCAATCCAGGGAAGCCACCCTGAAGGAAAAGTTGCCTGGCAACACTTCCCTGCCTCATTAAAAACTGAAAAGGAGTAACTCTGGCCCTTGATCACCCACTTAAGGACCCTCAGGTGGAGGCCTCAATGCATATGCATTGCTACATGCAGATACAGCCACCCTGGGGGATCCTGGGAGGGTTTTTTGGGGAAACTGCACCCGAAGACAGAAAACTAGGTTGGTCAGAGGAGAATTGGATAGTGCTCTGGCCGAGCAGGGGGTAGATGCACACCCTGGCCCGGTCTGAAGTTTGGCCATGATCTCTGATGAGCTTAAAAAGAATGGGAACTGGCCAGTGAAACTGACTGATTCAGAGAAGGAGAAGTCTCAAAGCTCTTCCCTGAGGGCAAGGAGCTGCTTCTGCCTACTGTTGCAGCAGACTGCTCAACCACCCTTCCTCCTGATAGCTGATCAGAGGGAGCTTCTGGCTGTTCCCGTGAAGATAAGGACTCAGCATCTACTGCGGGCAGCTGAGTGAAGACCTGCAGCAGCACCTCCTTCTTCAGATTACCCCAGCAGCGGAAAGGACTTCAATCGGACTCTGAAATCCTGTTAATGACTTTAATAGATCAGCTTTTTTTAATAAAAAGAGCTGATCACTTTAATAAAGAGCTGAATATTAATAAAGGCATGAGCCCTATTCTTTTGACCCAGCACAGAGCTTCTCATCTCACCCACCAACCCGGGACTTTCCTCCCCTCCAGCTCACCCTCTCGGAGTCCTGCAGGGGCACCAAGATCAAACTGTCCCGGGTTTCTGTGAAGGGAGGCCCTCAAGGTTCTTGGTTCTGTATTATTATTATTAATGCTGTAGTTGTTGTTTGTTTGTTGTTTTGTTATATATACTAGTAAAGAACTGTTATTCCTATCCCCATACATCTGTCTGAAAGCCCCTTTAATCTTCTAAATTAGAATAATTTGGAGGGAGGGGATTCAAATTTTCCATCTCTAGGGAGGTCCTGTCCCCTTCCTAAGAGATACCTGCCTTTCAAACCAAAACAGGTGGTTAGGTCATAGGTTGGATTTGATGATCTCAGAGGTCTTTTCCTACCTAAATGATTCTGTGATTCTGATTCTGTAAATTTGTTAAGCAGAAAAATGAGCTTCCTCTTTTTTTATTGTTTTGTTGGCAGAGGAGGAACTGTTAAAAGAAGGAATTTTCAGCTTACAGTTTCACATGAAATATGATTTATACAAACATTTCAAGCACCAGTCTTGTGGTCTGGTCTTGTGGTTCAAGTCTAAAATACTCTACTCCTCTTGGACCTTAATCCTAACATGGCATTGGTTTGGGACAGGTAACTAGCAGCATGGGAAATAATTAAAATTAGGACTAATTTTTTGAGTACTGAATAACCCAGCTGAAGAGAATACATTAGGATTTACAATAAAATGGCTCTCAAAATAACCTGAATAGAGTATATCACCTAGATTCTCAAGAGCTCATTAAATGCAGGAAATGGCTATTCCTGTCCCTAAAACTCTACAACTTTTGTAGAGTTTACTAGATGAATTGATCAGAGTCCCCACCTGAATCTGATTTTTTGGCAGCCAACCACCATTCTACTGCAAAGACTGACAAAATATTCAGAACAGATTTTAAGAGTAAAACATAATACAACTCAGGTCTTTATTTTGTCTCCAGGCATAACATAGCCTCATTCACAATATGAATACCATCCTTTAATTTCAAGAAGTTGCATTTTCTCAAAGAAAATGCATATGAGCATATGAGAAAATGCATTAGAGCATATGAGAGGTATGAACAATAGATGAAGAGATGAGCACAACTGAATGCAAGCAAAATATTTCTTCACGATTATATGAAGTAGATTAAAACAAAAAAAATAGATTCTAATTACTTTAGATGTTCACAACCACAACTCTTTCTAGCCATCACTATGTTTCTATTACATGAAACACGAATTTAGATATCTGAAATACCTATTCAAGACAGAAAGAAGCTAAGCCAGCCTCTTTAATTAATAGATAACTAATATTCACGTGCCTACAGAATTTCCTAACTGTTTCAACCCTCTATTAAATGCAAGAATACTCAATCTCATACTAATGCAAAAAAACCTATTAAGCTTTGTCATCATTTATGTCAAACAACAGAAAATCTTTTAAAAGTAAAAGTGCCACACCATACAACAGTACTTCATTTGTGGTTGTAGATAAAAACTTTAAAATAGATGTGCATCACAACTATGCTCTAAGTGTAAATTTGAGGAAGCAAGAAAGTTCAAATGGCATTTAGCAAGTAAATAAAATAGTCAGAAACACAGTGAACCGAGACCTCTGCTTTTAATTTATGGACCTGTTTTATACCCTTGCCTTCCCAAACTTGTTTGTCTGTTTTATCTACTCACTGCATTCAGTCTTAAAATAGACTGCAAGCTGTCAAAGGTGGTAAGGACCCAGGTTTTTTATTCTTACTATTAGTCTGTAGGGTGTCTGGAACAACAGGGCACAACTTCAGATTTGGTTTCCAAGGCACCGTGGCTCATACAATAAACAATAATAGCTACTACAAGCAGCTTGGAAAAAACAACACCCCTGCTGCATCTCAAGTGTGAGCTGGTGTCAAAACACCCCTTGTTGTTTTTACTAGTATGGAAATGGGCAGGAATGCAGACATAGCAGAAACTTGACGGAGTTTATATTTATTTGGGAATGGAACACTTCCAGGTTATAAAAGCACTGTAATTACTTTCAGTGAAGGGAATTAATTTTTTGAGTGCAAAATACTCTGCTTCTTTGCCTTCTCCAGCCATAAGAACACAAATAGTACATGAGCATAAAGAAATGGGAAACAATGGTGCTGTCTTCCTATCCATTACCCTACAGACACCACAGAAAGCCAAATGCAATGCTACACTGACAGCCATACTAACCTGGTGAATGGCCACCTAAGCTAGTCTGGGCCTGGTGGATGAGGAAAGCACACTGCTGAATGCACTGTTCCAATAATTCATAAATAGAGGGTTTCAATTGTTTCTACATTTGTGATGCCTAAAACAAGCTCTTCTATTAAATGTTTATGGGTTTTTTCTGCTTTGCCGTAATTCACATCTCTTATCTTCATTTTAGCTGGGATTTTTGCCAGCTTAAACCATTCTGAAAAAGAAGCTGTATTTAAACACTAAGTATTTTTTTTAGACTTTTTTAGTGAACTCTACTGTGGCAAAGGCAACTACACCATTACGGGAATATTCTTTGGAAACAAACAAAACCAAAAAAAAGACAAATATTCAGTCAGGTAGACAGACTATCATGTCTTAGAAAAGAAAATTACTGCAGAATTGAAAACCCTAAGTGTCTGATTTTGAGTTTCTTCATGGCTATCTTGCAACATTAACAACTATGCTAATTCCAATTTCCATGAGATAATTGTGCAAATAGATATCCTTTTATTACAGTACTATCTCCCTCGAAGTAGTGCAGCTGCAATGAATTGCCACATGGAAGAGAAGGCAAGTAAAGGAACAGATGAATAAAGAGCACAGAATGTGGCTACAGCATGGAAGCCTATTTGCACCTACTGTTTGTATTCTTTGAAGGCACACCCATAGAAGAGAAGCACAGTCAGAATTGAAAAAAAAAAAAAAATTAATTTCATAGGTATCTATATATCCATGTCAGACTTGGCCAAGGGAAAGAATACATTTGTGCACGTACAGTCAAACAATCACCAGATACATTTTGTGCACTAGAATGTACCCTCTTATTGTGATAAGCACATTTATTGAGGTTCCTTTTCTTTCTAGAAATGGAAAACAATACCCAGAAAGCTGCTAGAATTTAACCCACAGCATTCAACCTACTGACTCAAGTTACAACATTTCGAGACTGAATCCAATGCAGACAATAGGGCTAACACCCACAGTATTTTTGCTGTGTTTGGTGAAAAAAAATAGTGAAAGGCCAGAACAGCAATAAAATCTGAATGTTTGCTCTACCATTTTCCATAACATTATGCATGGGACTTAGATAAGTATCTTAGCATTTCCAACTAGACAGATTTAATATAGCAACAGGAGAAAGAACTATATATTCAAATCAGGTGTTCTCAAATACTTCCCACTGGTTACTTCCTTCTCAGAAAGGGAACTTTTAAATAGCAACTGTCCATCCTTGTACTGCAGATGACTTCTGTCATGCAGATGACTCAGTTTGCTGCAAGTGGCCTTTGAAAACACCATGTACAGCACTCTGGAAGAAGACTCTTGGAATTTTTCAGAGAAAATTCAGACATTAAACAGAGGGCCCACATTTCACTGTGACAGACAAGGAAATTCTGACCCACTTTAACTTTCAGAATTTGTGCAAGTATTACCTTAACACAAACAAAGCACTTGGTCTAAAATACTGCAGCTCCCATAGTCAGGAATATTTTTAGACCGTATCTCTACTGGAGTTATTCTATTATTAAAAAAATCATATCAAAGTTTGTGCAGGGGAACAATTCAAAACTGAAAGTTCTGCAGGAGGCATGTTTTATTCAGACCTGAAGTTCTAGTAAACAATTGAAAAATGTGTTTGATGAATAATCTCATTCCTCAGTCATTCTCATAAATAGTGGTCACATAAATAGTGGTATTAAACAGCTTCAGGGATCTGGATTAGCAGAACCAACTGCTCTGTTTTTTTCTAATGTCTCCAATGAATACAGTAACCTAAAAAACTGTAAAATAAATCTAGAGAAAGATAGAAAGAGAAAAAATTTACATGGCTAAAAATTTCCACTTGTACAAAAGTCCAACACCTGGTCATGAAGTCACACTTATATTTCAAATGAAGGATTGGATAACAACAGTGTAATATACATCTTGTATCACCTTGTAACAAGTTTACCATAGGAAAAGGCAGCAAAAAGAAGTGCACTCCTAAATGTTCCACAAACTGCCTTTCATACTGAAGCTACTTTACATGTTGTCCTTGTAGCTGCTAAACTGTTTTTGCTTTTTTTTTTTGTTATTTTTAGAGGAAAAAAAAAAAAAAAAAAAAAAAAAAAAAACACACACCAAAAAAAAAAANAAAAAAAAAAAAAGAAAAAAAAAAAAAAAAAAAAAAAACACACAACCCAACAAAAAAAAAAAAAAAAAAACCAAAAACAAAAAAAAAAAAAAACCACAAACAACACCAACCCAAAACCACCAGCTGTACTGCAGAATGTTGCTAATATTGAGAAAACAGATGTGTGAATATTGCTAAAGTCTTCGTGGGCTTTTGTTGCACAGAAGGAATATTTTAGTGACAAAACAGAGACAACCACTTCACCAAAGGTGATGCTTTTGAGAAGGCACTGGACTGGTGAAAATCTAGTTTCACGTAGAAGCATCAACCTCAAAGAGAGCCTTACTAGCACAACTAAGATGCATAGGACACCTTCTTCATACATAGGGTACTTAATAAATGAGCCAAGATGTCAGGAAGATTTCATGAAGCCCTGTCCCTAAACAATCTTCTGTTTCAGAATGGAAAGTAAGCATCTTACTCTTGATGAGCATTTCTTTAAAAAATTGGTCATTTACATTACTTACATAATTGAAGTTAAAGTATCTGGATTTGCTGGTGCAACAGCATAAAAAAAGGAAAACTGTTTTAAAATGCTTGTATACATGTGTCTACATACACAAATACATGCTTTCTTCATCTATAAAAATATATATACAAAACCATAAGTATATATATAAAATATCTGCTCTACTTGTAAGCTTAAGCAAGGCAAGAAACCACCTGAATGTAATTTTCACATAAAACCTAAAGACTAGCTATTAGCAACAAATACTTTCTGACACCATATGTATGACTATGTGTTGAATATCTAAGAGTGAAAATTTTCTCCAACACATAGACCCTATATTATGAGGGAGATAAATAATAATTTATCAAGAATATGAGATGTAAACACTATCTTTGGAAAAATCCAATTGCTGAACAGCAAAAACAGCATAATCTAAAAGAATTTAACTGTTTAAACTAGGAAGAAAGTATTAGTAAATGTGTAGCAAAAGCCACATTAGCACTGGGCAACCTATCATTGCTGTTACCAGGCAATCCACTGTTGCTTAAATACCAGTTACTTTCTGGAAAAAAAGATTGTCATTTAAACCACTTACTGAATACAGATTTTTTTTTTTTTTTTTGATGTTGCAAATGTCAAAAAACGTGGAATACCTGCAAAAAATGAGTGCAGGTCATTCTCAAAAACAGCAAATGAATACAGGAATGTTGTCTGCCAGACCTCAATTATCTTTTAAGAAAAACTCTATTTCACTTACATGGTTTTCCTTCTTTCCTGTTTTGGTTTTTTTTTTTTTGGTTCGTTGGTTGGTTGGGGGGGGGTTTTTTTGGGGTTTTTTTGGGGTGGTTTTTTGGGGTTTTTTTTGTTGTTGTTTGTTTGCTTGTTTTTGTGTGTGTTTTGTTTGGGTGTTGTGTTTTGTTGTTTTGGTTTTTTTTTTGGGGGGAGGTGTTTTTTTTGTTTGTTTTTTTTGGGGTTTTTTTTTTTTTTTGTGGCTTTGTTTTTGGCTTTGTTTTTTTTCAGTTACTTAAAAATAATTACAGGGCAAAATGGAAGATAACCAGTCCTTCAGATTGGAAAATAAGTCTTCTGAATATTTCTTTAAAAGACTGGATTTTAAAAATGCCATGGAAGATGATGGTAGGTTGTCTATGCTTTTTTCCAGTGTGTAGCTGTTGAGATAGCCTCAATAAATTATAGAAACTAAAAGAAAACAGCACATCATGGAGCAAAACTGAAAGGCTGGAGGGAGAGACAGACACAGAAGGCAGCACTAGCAAGTACGAGGGAAAACAGTTGCTGTATGAAGACATATGCTGTCCAAAAGTAATCAAAGGGCTTACAGGCAAGATGTAAGAGCTACACAACTGAGATTATCTGATCACTTATTTTTCAAGATATTAAGGGGACTCATGTTCTACCAATTACCTTTGGAAAAATAAAACCTTCCTAGTGCACCTACAACTATCTCTATTGTTTATCCCTCAGCTCAAAGAAACACCTGCACACAGTGGAAGAGCCACCAAATAGTTTCACTTCTAAAGCAAGCTTGGTTAATAAGTAACACACAAACAATTCAGATTATGACAAAGGCAAGGAAACAGATTGTCAGAAAAAATGAGGTTCACAATATTCTCATATTCTCATACTTGCATTATCAGGTAGTAAGAGCTGTGAGACGTTAGTACCAAATACATTTTTCTGTTTAGTAGCACCTTAAGATATATAGAAATTCAATATATAGTCCTCACCATGAGAGGTTACATGCATACCAGCTCTGGTGACCCACAGATGTTAGATAAAGTCCCCAGAGCTTAGATAAAGTCTCACTGAGGATTCTGCTTCTTCCATCCTAGGCAGCATCCTCTGCCACTAGGGAGGATAGAAGAGGCAACACCTCTTCCATTGTAAGATGGGGCTCTGCAAGAACTTTCCTGAATTTTCTCAGATTGTATTCTGAAGATTACTATTTCCAGTTTCTAACTTACTGAAGTTTGAATCTATATCTATAAAACATTTACTGGTTCAAGCAAACTTTCCACTCAAAATGAGATTCATATGTTTTAAGAACCAGCAAAAATAATAAATTAAAGGAAAGGGTATTAAAAGGTTATTAAAATCCCTTTAATAAAGTGATTTTCATGAAAACAGCTCAATTCCATCAAGACAATATTTTCGTGAGCAATTAAATTGATTTTCAAAATCCAAATTTCAAACTGATTGTTGTTTTGTTCTCTGGTTCTGTACTACTTGCAGAAACCTATAGTTTTTTTTTCAATTGAACTTTCTTTTGGAAAGTGCTTTACTGACCATTTTCTTCTCTAGAGCTGAAGATAGCAGAAGGTCTCTGTGAGGAAGGCAGGTAAGGTTAACTTCCTTCACATCTCTGAAATAAGGAGATAAATGAGAAGGAAGGGAGGCTGGGAATATGGATGAGCTTCTTAGCATTATAAAAGTAGCATCCTTTACTAGGAAAGAGTTGTGTTTCTATTGTTTTCCTGGCAGACCTCTATTTTCTAGGCCTACCTAAGAGGGAGTCCAAGATGTCCATACTGTGGAGCAGGCAGCAATCACAAAGAAAACAACTGGTAGGGAAAATATTTGGATGAGAGTGGGTAAAAAAGTTTAAACATCTGAGGAAGAAGGAAGAAATTGACCATTTGCTTTCAGAAGGATAGAAAGGGTTACAGTTACACACTGAGAAAATTCATATACAAGCCTTAAAAAATTCAAGTGATCTTATTTTTGAAATCAGCTTTTTGTGACAATTGATATGTTATAAAGGTGTTCCATCTTATTCTATGCTTCAGAGAATCCTGAAAGGGTGAAGGAGGAAAGATTGGGGTTTAAGGAATATAAAGCCAAATATTTGAAGTGCTTATCAAATTAAGTTTTCAACACATGCAAGAAACACGATATTTCCTGCAAGAAAGTAATTAAACCAACATTAAAAAAAGCTGAAGGAAAATACAATGTAGCCAAGATTTTTAGACCAGCTTTTTTGACATTTGTTTTTCAGGGCTTAGTGCTGAATTTAAGTGGTAGTGTTACCTATACTGCTAGACTGCCAGAGGACTGAAATTTACACTTTACCTTCTCCTTATTGGAAGATAGCAAAAGTTTGAAAATTTTACCATCAGCGTACATGTTAGTAACCACTTGTAAGCAGAGACACTGATTCTTTGTGTCTACAATATTCTTCTTATAAATCAAGGTGGAGTACTGAAATAATTCTGAGGTTCTTTTATGCAAATTTTACAGGGAATTGAAAGAAGTGAGCTCTATTTAAAAATGGATGTTAAAATATAATTTCAAGGATATTGTAAAAATCACTGTCAAGCCTCTTTTTTGCAGTTACAGTGATCTCAATTTGTCATAGCGGATTAAAGGATTCTGTTTAAGAATAGAAGAAACCACTCGATTGCCTACCAAAAGACATCAAATTCCACTCTGTTGCTCATGTGTAGAAATCAATAACACTCTTTACTATAGCATATTTTCTGCAAAGACCCAAGCCTTATGTCAAATGCACAAGGAGAAGCAACCCACTTCCCCGGGTAGAATCACTCCAACTGCTAATTAACTTTTGCCTGTCTTTAGATTACAGCTATTTGCTTACTTTCTGCTTTAGCAGACAATATTCTCCATGCATTAAAAAAAGAAAAATAGGAACTTTAAGCAAACCACTTCTCTATATTATTTTTATAAACTATGTTAAAGGAGCCCTGATGGTGCCTTTATAAAGACTTTACTGCCAGCCGCCAATATTAATTCTTCTCTGTTCACTTTATGAATTCTCTATTTCTCCCTTAAGTCGTTCAAACTTAAAAATTTGGACAAAATGGTTGTACTAGCATTGTAGCATCCGTCTCATCAATTTTGAATGGATAGTCAAAATGACCTCTTTGCATAATTTTGTGCATTAAGCTCAAATATAAATCACCTTAGCTGTCTTAAAATGCTTCTCTAGTAGGATCAGCAGATAACTCAGAATCAGTGTTTTCCAGGATATTACTCCCCATTACACAGACATGCCTAGCATTTGGCTTCATTAAAATACTCTTTATTTAGAATGGATTCAGCTTTTTAAGTGATCCAACTCAGTCCTTAGGACTGGTCTTACTTATCACATTTCTGCAGTTGTTCCTTTTTTTCATCAGCAAAGTTGTGTTTACTTCAGCATCACTCACAAAGATAATTAAAAGGCAGGGTTGAAACCCAGCTGAAATTCGCAAAAGTTCTTCATTTTGCTGTTTCACTATTCATGACTGCTTTTTGTCAGCTACAATTTCTTAGTAAACTGGCTTTTAGATGAGCTTTATGAGTACAGTATATTGAACTCAACAATCCTAACAGGAGAAATGTCACATTTGGCCCAATGTGGTTCAAAACGGATAACACCAGCTGCTTCAGAGAAAGAGTTAAGCAATGTTAAAAAGTAGTTATGCATCAACCTGCTTCCACACCCACACTTTCAGAGGCTAACTTATCCAAGAAGTTCAAAGGCATATAAACTTTAATAGCACTTCTGCTACCACAGCAATCCATATTATGCATCCATTAATAAACATTCTTAGGCTTTTTTAAACATATTGCAATACTCTTAGTCTCTGTAACATTATATGGCAAGAAATTTCAAATGTCATGTGTTACTGTGCGCAAAAATATAATGAATCAATTTCTAATTTTTTACAGTTTAGTTTCACTATACCTCAGGGGTTCCCACTGTAGTTTCCTGCCAGAAGGGACTAGATCAGAAGTTGATATATCCCAGAAATTTCTAAAATAATAAATGCTGAAAATGAAATAATTTGTCTCTTTGGCAAATCTGGTATACTAATTCAACACTATTGGTTCCTGAACAAACCAATGAGACCACTAACTAGTCTATTACCTGCTTTTGCATGTGTTCAGATTATTGTGTCATTTATCTATGGTTAGCTACCCACCTCTTGAACTTGCTCTTAGCTCTCCTGATTATTTCTGTATATATACTGCCTGCTGTGGATTATGATAATTTTGTTGGCCTCTGTAGAGTTGTTTTCTCCATTTTCTCTAGGCTATTTGGCTTCAGTGGTCTTGTCAAATAGTCATTGCAAAGCTCAGTCTAACCATTTTTTGCGTTTTCTCTATACATCTACAAAACAGTAACTATTGTGTGCTTCAACTGTGCAGAAAATAACTATGCATGACTGCATTATAATATATGGATGTACTATGTCTGCACATACAGTCATCCCTAACTTAAAAACAAAACTTTAACTGTTGTCACAAAAAGGTGAATTTTAGTCTAAGGGGTTTTTTTTTGGAATAAAACTAAAATTTTGAGGAGACTGTCCACAAAGGAAACAAACAGCTAGATATTACAATGTGCTTTGCATCTTCAAAACTACCAATAGTAAAATTGTTACAATTAATTTAATTAAATGACTGCTACTTACTTTTAACATTTGCATTTTGAAATGTTCAAATAATTCTGAGTTTATTTTACATTATTTTCATTGCTGACCTTCAGCAGCAACCAAGCACCAAAAGGTTACTTGCTCATTCTCCCCATCCTCCAGTAGAATGGGGAAGAGAATAGAAAAAGAGAAAGTGAGCAAAATTTTGGGTCAGGATACAGGCAGTTTAAGCGATAAAGGAAAAAGAAAAAAAAAAAAAAACAACCCAACAAAAAAACCAAACCCAAAACAAACAAAAAAACAACTACAAACCAAAAAAATCCACAGATAATGCAAAGGCAATCACTCACCACCTCCCACAAGCAGGCATGCTCAGTCACTGGTAGCAATAGCTACCTCCTAAAATGCTTTTATTGCCAAGCATGGCACTCTGTGACATTGAATAACTCTCTGGTCAATTTAGCTCATCTCTCCAGGTGGTGTTCCCTGACACTCCCTTTCTCATCCTCACCTTACTCACAGCAGGGAAATGGGAAAAGAGAGAGTCTTGACATTGTAAATACTACTAATCAGTGATCACCCAAACACTGATGTGTTATCAACACTGTTTCAGTCACAAATCCAAAACACAGCACCCTAGAGGTTGCTATGAAGAAATTTAAATCAATTCCAATCAGACACTGTAAAACATATCTAGAAATTATTTCAGCTCTGACTTCAGTGAGATACTGCCATATTTTGCTGAAATAATGTCCCTTGCATGTTTTTGGCATTGGTCATCAGCCTAAATCATGTACTGATTTTCCACTGTTTTATTTAAGAAAAGACACACGCTTCTCTGCTGCGCCTCCTAGTCTGAGAAACACTGGACAACATTTTGGTTTCTGCACAATCCTGACACCTCAAGGGCTCAGCAGTAGTAAAGGATAGACAACAGCCCTGCCTGAACTCAGATCTGTGCTTTGTGAAAACATCTCACTAGTCCAGATTTTTTTACAAATCAAATAACAGCATCCTCTGGTCTCCTCAATAATCCCAGCTGCTTGCTCTAGGGGGTTTTGAAAATTCATTTGAGTACTTTGACAACAGAAAGTTTGACTGCCTTTGAACCTGCTTTCAAAGACAGTTATACAAGTCAAGCTATTGCCCATGGAGTATTCTGGTTAACTTTGACAATGATGGATACCTTTCATGACCATTTCCCTGATCCCTTATGCCTACACTTCACAACTGTCCCTAATGATGAATGACAGTCATCTGCAACGAACGACAATTTTCCACTACTCTCATCCCCAAAGAAATGGCATTATCATCACATATTCTTGTTATAATTTAGCAGGCTGAAAAAATAGTCTTTGATTACTCAATTCTTTATTAATGTAATAACTTGAACAAATACTACTTTATACATTTTGAGATGCAGATGGGAAAGTATATCAAGTTCTTAGGTAGAATATACTGTCTTAATTACTTAAAGAATTGTAAATCTTACTCTTTAATGAAAATGCAATGTGGAGAAGAGAGATTGTTGTGATTTGAAACTAGTTCAGATTCCTAGCTGAGTCTTGAAGAAATAAATTGACTGTTATAAAATAAGGGATATTCAAAACACAGTTTTGCATAGAATTCTCATTCTCATCACTGACAGAAGTGGCAATTTGATTTTCTTAGTACGGTCATTTTAGTTTTATACATTTATATCTTCACTGATTCAAGAGGGACTGGAATAGCGCAGCAAATAAATCTCTGGAAAAAGTCACCTGTTCAAGCTTGCATTTTGTGAGAAAAGGTCTCACCTCAGGCCACCATTATTGGCAATGATTACTCATTAGTGGCAGATCAAATTGAATTTATCTTAACAAATAAAGAAAGCTTGGCTAAAAATTGCTATTTCTGTTGTGGCAACATTAAAGGTCTGCAGATCAGGACTTTGTAACAGAATTTCTTAGAGAACATGGATATGAGGTATTTTGGAATGAGAGTTGAGCTATCCCAAACTGGGCCCCAGGTTTGGGCCTGTGTAGAAGTAGATAAGCCTGTGGCGCAGCTAAAATTTAGATTAAGGTGTGTGTACGTATTAGATAGGATAGTTATAGTGAAATTATGGTAGCCACCTTAAATTGAGATTGTTTGCATTCTTTTTCACACTGAATACCAATTAGAAAACACCTGTAACTGTCAATTATCTGAAACTGTATTTAACCAGCCATTTCAGGGAATAAAGGGGAGAACATATGATTTCACCATATTGGTTGTGCTCTGTGTTGCTCTGTCCAGCTTCCATGTAATTAACAGAGGCCCTGGTTTCAGGATTTCCTTTTTCCTGTACTTTATAGAAACAAAATTAAAAGCACTACACATAGAACAAAATGCTTGACATCTAACCAAAGGAAACTATAACCTAAATGTCAATCTTCAAATAGAAAGAAACGTGGTAAGTATCCCTGAGCCAATGTGAAAACATTCATCCGCTTGATGGCCACTGACATTAGAGAGCTTGAGTCTTAGATTCTGTAAAGATCATTACTGATAATTAGTGATTATTAGTGATTTTTCTAATAAAAAGAATTTTTTAAAGAGAAAAATCTTCCTGAGTTTTCAGAAGTGTTCACAAGCACTTCCTCCCAGGCTTACTGGGCAGAAAAAGAGAAAATATGAAAGGTTTTTCTTTAAAACAGGATGTAAAGGAACCTAAAATAATATGCCACTTAAGAAGACGAATGATCTTCTACTACAAGGGGAACCAGCTTTTTTTCTTTTGAATTGTACATGAATGAACATGAATGTACTTTTCCAATAGGTTAGGGATTTTTTATATGTGGTATACATCTGCAATAATTCTCCATTTTCAGTATGAGACAAAGAGGATAATTAGTTTCCAGGGACTGGTATGAAGCAGTGAGCCAGTGCCTGTGGAGCAATGGAATGCTTGTGTACACATACACAAAAGGGTGGGAAGATGACTGTGAGATGATAGAGGTCAATCACAGCAGACATATAAAAAGCTACTATCCAAGGCAGACACACAAAAAAGGAATTACTACCAGATGGTAGCAAGCAGTATTCTCCTTTTGCTTGTGCATTCCTCAGCTTTGGGAACTTTGTGCATGCTTACAATTGACATTTTTGATCTTTTTAAATCTAGTTGCTTCAGAAGCATCATTTGTGAACATAATTTTTTACTTACAGACTGATTCAGCACCATTTTTATGGTCCAGGTGGGCTGCCCTTGGAACATAGGGCATCTTCTCTGAGTCCTGCAGCAGCTTCAGAAAAACCTTTCATGAAAGTAGAAAAAGGTAATTTAGAATCCATTTTCTCAAAATATTATATCTATATCCTAAACCATCCAGACTGTCAGAAATTACTACTGACTGCTGTAACCACATTGCTGGAATATGACTACAAAATTAGTCAAGCTCTTTAGTGAAAGTCTTGGGGATAAAGGAAATTAAATAAATGTCAACAGATGCAAAAACACCTATGAAAAACATTGTTGACTGATGAACACTACTATCTGCAAAGATTTTTCAGTACTGTCTGCCCTTGATTGACTTTTTATGCTCCTAAACCATGGTATGTGTTGAAGCTCACTTACTGCAGTTTTTACCAAGGAAACAGCTTAACTCTCTTCTGATACTCCAGCTAGAAATCTATGGGCACAACTAGAACTGTTACCAAAGGCTTCTAGTTTTACTAGTGCAGCTAAATCTAGTTAGAAAATCATACAGGACCTATGAAGCTACAGATTCCAGGGAATTCAGTGTCTAGGGACACTCAGGAAAAGTTCCCAGATATGTGCAAGCGCATGGACAACAATGTTACTTGAAAGACACGTAAAGAACAAGGCAATCATCAGAGACAGCCAAGGTGAACAAAATCTAATACTACTAATATTACTCTGTAATACTACAGAGAGGACTAGGCAACAATGCGTGTTTTATAGCAAAATATTAGTGCTCATACCCCAAATTGGGTAGAGAAGATAGGATCCTGTTACCTAATATTGCCATGAGAAAAACTGGGGTTTTTTTAAATAAAAGCAACAATCTAAAAATATGCACTAGACTGAAACTGAAAGGATTGAATTTTCTTAAGTAGGGGAACACATGTCAGAAGGGACTTACAGTTAAAATTATAAAAACGCAGCAGAATACACCAACTTCACAATCATGATGTCTATTCAAACGGTATATACACTTTGCCAAACAGATTGATATCCAACCTACTATTTCTTGCTTGAACCTGTTTCACAGTTCTGTCCACATAAAGCCCAATGAATTTCATAGATGTGTATTTCATTTATTTGTACCTCAGCCTTACACAAGCTTGTGATGGCTTTCATAGTGAGCCTTATTCACACACTCCCCATTTCTTGTAAGCTCAGACTGCAAAGACAATTTACATTTTCTTATCTTAACCTGAACTGCAATTTAAACAATGATCTAAGAACCTCAGATAAAAAGAAAGAAAAATTAACAGAAAATAAAGGTACCATGAGCATCTCAAATTAAACAGAAAAACCAAATTTTGCTTTGTTTTGATGAAAGTTTTCTTTTGCTCTTTCCTCTCTGTTTGGGTTGAGCTGCAAGACAGATTATACCCACAGTGCAACTTTCAGAAATCATTAAGAAACCATTTATTTCTTCCCACAAACAAACCTGATATCAGCTATGACACAAAATTGCTTGTTTCCAAGGAGCTCATACAATAGACAATAAAAACCAGTCAATGTGAAGTACTTTATAGCTCTTGAAGGATATTTCTTGACTTTCTAAGGTCTGACTGTTACAAAAACCATACTTTGCTGAGTCAATATAATTGCCATTTAACAGTGGTTATTGATTGCGTTTGTTACCTGGCAGCTTTCAGGGAACAACTTTGGCCATTAACAACTTCAAGGCGAGAAATTTCTGTCCTGATATTTTTATTAGACCCTGGAGGCAGATCCTGACAGTCTAAAGCCACATTCTAATTTCTTTTCTTGGACCTGCTTGCTGATGGCTCTGAACACTAATTTCTGTCAAGCAAACCTAACTCAACTCTAACAACTGAATCACAGAATCACTGAATATCCTGGCTTTAAAGGGACCTCTAAGATCATCTAGTTTCAACCACTCTGCTGTGGACAATACCTTCCACTAGACCTGATTCCTCAGAACTCCATGCAGCCTAGTCTTAAACACTTCCAAGGATGGGACATCCACAGCTTCTCTGGACAACCTGTTCCAGTGCCTCACCACCCTCTCAAAACAGAATTTCTTCCTAATGTCTAATTTAAACTGACTCCCCCTTGTCATTGCATGCTCTTGTAAAAAGTCCCTCTCTATCTCATAGGCTCCCCTCAGGTACTAGAAGGCCACAATCACCTGAAAGCCTTCTCCTCTTCCAGCTGAACAATCCCAAGTCTCTCAGCCTTTCCTCATGGGAGAGGTTCTCCAGCCCTCTGTCCATCTTGGTGGCCTCCTCTGGACTCACTCTGACAGGTCCCTGTGTGCTGGGGCCCCCAGAGCTGGATGCAGCCCTGCAAGTGGGGTCTCAGCAGAACAGAGGGACAGAATCCCCTCCCTGGTCCTGCTGCCCACACTGCTTTGGATGCAGCCAAGGGCATGTTTGGCTTTCTGGGCTGAAAACACTTTGGCAGCTCATGTCCAGCCTCTCATCCACCAGCACCTCCAAATCCTTCTGGGCAGGGCTGCTATGGATCTGTTCATCCCCACAGACTGGGTTTGTACTGGGGATTGCCCTGATCCAGGTGCAGCACCTTGTGCTTGGTCTTTTTAAACCTCCCATGGGCCCAATTCTTGATCCTGTCTAGCTCCCTCCAGATGGCATCCTGTCCTTCAGGTGTGTCAGCCTCTTGGGAAACCACAAACTGCACCTCTGGTGCTAGGACAATGCCTACACTACAAAACACTGCCTGCATATGTTTACTTCAGGGTCAAAATAGCTGCAGACACATTGTCTTATTTAATCTCATTAAGTCACTGTAGAGAGGATGTAACTATACCTTAAAGAAAAAAAGAAACAAACCCATCAAATGCTTTTGTAATACATCCTATGGCTATTGTAGCTTCATTGACACATACTCTGATACCATTGCATACCAGTCCTCCTCATGGTACGCAGTTTTCAAACATCCCCTTAAGAATGGGAATCATTAGGGACTATATTGTACAGAAGATGTGATCATTTACATGATGTTTCATCAGATATTGTGGACAGAAGTAGTATTAGCCTAGCAATCTTATTAACAGATTGAGTACTCTCTGAAACACACAGGTCTGGGAAATGTCAGGTTTAGGCACCATAGCAAAGAGACAGTATATTCTTGCTGTGTCTAAATTAAGGTGTATTCTCGCCCACAGCAGAACATCCTTTCCCCACATGCCTTAAAAATTCCTGCTTGCTCAGTCAGAACACAGTGTTAATGACAGCAAGGTTGTGGGTTCAACCCCCATTTGGGCAATTCTCTTGAGACCTGGACTTGATGACCCTTTTGGGTCCCCTCCAACTCAGAATATTCTGTGAAATTCTGGTTAATTTCTGTTTTGACTACAAGTCTATATCTGACCAAGGACTTGTCCTTTTCAAGGGCAAAAAGTGCTTTTTGTCCTTGAGGAAACAAGTCTGGCCAAATGACAATGATACAGTGAAATAGATTAATGTTATTGTGCCATCACCAGTTGTTGGAGCACCCTGTTGTCAGAAATTGAAACAGCATCCCCCAGAGAACTCCTAGTATATGTTCAATTTAATTAACTACCTTTCTATTCTCCTTTTGGTTCCACCAGCACATTGGATTATGCATATTATAAAGTACACAAATACAAATGTTTTGAAAATATATCTAAAGCCTAAATTTCAGCAAATATATTAGTGAGATTTAAAGGTGTCCCAAACTGATTTCTTAGAACTTCAAGATTCCTTTGAAATATGAATAGAAGTCAATTTTCCCTCAGTTAATATGATTTTTAGAGAGTATGAGGGTCCCTCAGAATGAAAAAGAATAATGGTGAGTGTATAAGAGAACAAAAAGAAAGGGGAAAAAAAAGATAACTTTTTTCCTTTAAGGCCACGGTCCTTTGTTTCCAGATTGAATTGCTTGAATAGATTAAATAGTGCTATTATGTACTATCCTTTTAGTTCTCAATGCAAAAAGGCTTTTGATAAGAGAATAGAGAATTGAGATTGTAAATGACAACTAATGATGAGATGCAGAGATGACAAAAATCAGCCCAAACTAATGCATTAAATCTTCAAGCTTAAGAATGATACATGAATATCTAATACCACATTTAAAGATGTTTTTAAACTTCCCCTTCACAAAACAGCTAAAAGCAAGCTCTCAACTGAGTCAAAGATTCAGCTCACTGAGGAATGTTCCTCATATCCATGACAATTTCAAATTTACTTCCTACATGTCAGTCCTGGAAAGTCCTGTGTTATCCCATGGGGATGGAACCTGAAGATACAATACATTCTCAATACATACATTATCTCCAAATCTGTAATATCTGGCAATGAACAATATTATTCCTTATACCATGTTAGTCATCTTATATAAGAAAATACAAACTTTTCAATAAATTTTTGACTTGCCTCATAGACTTGTATCACAGGAATGTAATTTACTTCATAACATTAAATAACATATTTATTAAACTTGTAAACTATGTATGATAGGAGACATTAGTCTCCTATCATCACTTGAAATGAAAAAAAATTTCTAAAGGATCTCTAGTACAGTACTTGGATAATGGTGGTTTAGGGAATCTTGTTATTCAGAAATTATAGATGGGATAAAAAGAGTCCAAGGGAAAAAACCTCTTGCTTACATGGCTATTTACCCAGAGGTAGATTTAGATTAATAAGCTAGATGAAGAATAGTGAGAGTGATAAGAGAGTCTCTTCCTCTTTAGTATATACACACACATACATGTACATATATGCATATATATGTTCATGAATACATATATCAGACTTTCTCTCTCAGTATAAATGGAAAATATTCTTTATATATGTTTCATCACATAGTTTGGCTAAGTCCTAAGCTTCAGAACTAGTAAGTTGGAAAGTATTCTTAGCAAATTTTTTCTGTCCAAAGAACCATCTGAGCTGAACCACCAGACTTGAAAGTTCAAAGCTTGTTCCAATGCTATGGATTCAGGACAACACTGCCTCTCAAAGTCAACGACACATTACATTTCCCTTAAGTTAATGTGAACATTTAAGGGTTATGCAGTTCATCAGCCATCAAATTAGATACTTGAAATTAAAAAAAAAAAAAAAAAAAAAAAGTCATAGTAGAGTGGGTGTTGAAATTAATAGCAGAGTAAAACCATAAAATATAGGTTTTACTTTTGGGAGGTTTTGTTTGTATCCTTGCTTGCTTGCTTTTTTTTACCTTGTTTATTGAAAACATGCTTCTCACAAGAAATTTTGCAATATAAAAGATAAAATCAAGATTCTCTAACCAAGAAAATGTCATTACAGAGAAAAACTACAGGTACCTCTTCTAAAGTTGTGTCAGAAATGCCATAGCCAGTCACATGTAGATGCTGAAGGCTTTGATCTAAAGCTTGGAAGAGACCTTTAAAAGAGGTCTTATCTGCCCTTTCTGGTATCACGTAGGTCAGCTCAGTCCCACTGTTCTCTTTCAAGAAGGCTTCTGGAATGTGGGTCTGTACCAGAGATGTGACCTGAACAATGTGCTTAGGGTCCTGGATTTCAAACACAGAGGGCTATGAAGAAAGAAAGATAATCATGCAGAAATAGTTAAATATTACTAGAAATATTGGTCTTAATATCAGAATTCATGCAGGAAAAATTCCACTGATGAAACTGTATCACATCTGGGATATGGAGATTACCTTCCAGGAATAAAGGACAATGAGAAAAGCCTCTTTTCAGCTAAATACTGATATCCACCATTTTCAAAGATGCTGTTGTGCTCATCTAAATAGCAATAATAATATCACCAACCCAAAGCAACCAAGGAAGCTGATAAAAACATGTTTTGCTGGTTCTCTAATAATCTATAACACATATTGTCCTTCCTGGCAAGGGCATACATCTCCCTTAAAGTATATTTGGCAGGCAGTCCCAGTTCAGTACAGTACATTCTTAACATACCTTTTTTATGAGTGTTAGACTGTGTCCCTGGCCATATGTCTCCCTGAGATAAGAGGGAGATCCACAGCACCTCAGCTGGCCCCGTTGCAGGATGGCAATGCGGTCACTGAGCACCTCGGCCTCGTCAAGGTGGTGAGTGGTAAAGATCAGTGTGCAGCCTGCAAGAGAAACATTGCTACGTGTCCACAAAACCTGGTTCCTAGAGAAACCCCTCACAAGGGTCCTTTAACCTTAAGGAAACATGGTTTCAGGACTCTTCCAAATCTTAACTATAGGACATGAACATAATCTGCTGTCAGAATTACAGATTAGATTAGATTCACTTCTAAACTTGCTTTGCCATATTTTATACATCGCAAATAGTATTAAGGCTTTAGAATCTCCAGCTGTTTTAAAAGCTTAAGAAATTCCTTAAAACGACATAACATCAGTTTCTCTCAGTTTATAATTCAATGTGAGTTACTACAGCTAATTGAGTGCTCACTAGCTGAAGAATTTGCTTCCCACAATCAATTTCAGCATTAGTGCAGCAGACGGACTAATGAATATATTTTCATAAGAAGTAAATAAGCATCTATATACAGGTATATGTAGAACAGGAAATGGAAACCAGAAAGTAATTTTGAGAAGCTGAAGAGAGGGGAGAAACTTCAGGACAGGATTTAGAACTACGCTCAATCTTTTTTAGATTGGGAGTCTTTCTGTAAAATAGCAGATAATTCTTGTAAAGCTATTTCACTTGCCTTAAAAATACCAAGTCCAGCTTAATGTTTCCTCAGAAAATAACTTATTTAGCTTCTGATAATAATTTGGCTTCACTTTGACTATCCAATTTAAATTTATTGAACAAAAAAATCCAGAAAATATAATAAGAAGCAAATTATGTGTATAAACTTTGTACCGGCTTTGTACTTCAGAAGAACATCCCAGATACTACGGCGAGAACATGGATCTACTCCACTGGTGGGCTCATCCAGAACAACTGTCTTTGAGTTTCCAATGAAGGAGATGGCAATTGACAGTCTCCTTTTCATTCCCCCAGAAAGGGCTCCAACAGGTTTGTACTGATGTTGGGATAAATCCACATCTTTCAGAGCTCTGAAACAGGAGTGCAGAAACAGAAGCAATTTTGAAAATGTTTTTCTAGTCACATTCTGTCCACTCAGAGAACTACTGAAAAGTCACTGTAAATGGAAAGTGATAAAATTACTCCAAAAGAACCTCCAACTGATTGTATAATTTGGGGTCAAAAACAAATTGGATAAAAATATCTCTACCTACAAAGCATAAATGCTTATCATCATCAGATATACATCTGTAAATAAGTATTGTAAAAAAAAAAATTAAAGCTAATAAAATAAAAACTATTTTGTCCAACAACTTCAGCAAGCTCCTCATAAATAATGATAAAGACTGCTAGTTTCATAATGCAAGCAGCATTTCAGGTTTTGCAAACTACTTAAAGAACTTTAGAGATGCCTGAGATTTTAGGAAATGTGTAGTCATTTGAAGTAAATAAGGTAATACCACTCTTTTTTTTTTAGAAGACATGTTGGTGAAATAAACCAATTAGTGATCCCTGGGTTGAATAATGCTATCTAATCAAAACTAATCTAATTCCTGTGTTAAGGACTGGGAGCTATCCCACAGATGTTTCCAATTCAGCCCTTGCCCTCTGATGCTGATCTTGCATCTGAGCATGGTATGGAAACATGGTTAGTAAAGGCAACACTATAAAGCCTTTAACTTATTTTTCATCACACTGAGCATCCAGTCACTGTCCTAAGAGCTTTCAGCTGCTATCAGCTGGGCAAGTAACATATAGAAGGTTCAACAATCCTAAGCTAAATTCCTGAATCATTTTGGTGAATATGCAGCCTGTAAGCCATGCCGTTTACCCTGGGACAATTTCTCATTTTTAAGAAAACAGGTTTCAATAGCTGTACTGTAGATACATATAGTGAAGAAAGTTATTCTTAATGTATTTAGAAGGCCACTTTTTTGGTTAATAAAAAGCATTTATTTTATTCTTTTCTGATTTCTCTGAATTCTTTAACAGCATTTGTTGCCTTTAAAAATAATTTTTCTTAGTAGCAAGGCCTGCAGAGTTCTGAGTGTTCTTATGTGCCATTAGTGTGACAGACTGCTGCTAGAATTACAATTCAGCAGTCTAAGTACCAGAAGACACAGAATATTATTTTGCAATAATTTTCAACTATTTACTAAATTTGTTTTGTCTCTGTAGCTCTACAGAAGGAATTCTGTTGTTTCTGGGGAGAACGGTGTCCCATATCTGAGTTTGTTCAGATCAAAATTTAAAAGTAACAGGTTTTTATGATAGCTACCAAAAAGGACTATCAAAAGGGAAGCCACTTTGTAACACATGCCTCTGCATATGCCTGACTGTACACTTAGGGAGAAGTCCCATCACCTTGACATTTATTTCCATTGAAGCATGGAAATGCCCAGCCCTTTACAGAGTCTAGCATGAATCAGAAAGTAAACAGAAACTATTTACAGTGCCACACTGTTTGAAAAGCTTACCTTTTATTCCTGAAGAAGAATAAATGCAGTTTGTTATTAATGAACCACATCTCAGCTTGTACAGTTTACTAGTTAGTTTAATAAACACTAGGCAAAAATTAGTTCTAGTCCTATATCAAAGCAGTGTCAGCACAAAAGCACTAGAAAATGTTTTTAACCTGACAAATGCCAAATCCTCTGAGCTCATGTCAGAGCTCTGACTGGTTTATCCTATTGGATTTTTCATTTTTAAACCTCTTCATTTATTAAAAACATTTCAAGGCTGGATTTGGCAAAGGAAAATGAGGTGACCTATTTAAAAAGATTGTAACAAGCACTGCCTTTACCTGGATTTTCTGGTTCTCTAACCTTCCCTCTGCTGCAGGTGAGGGAATATATATATAGATAATAAATATATAAAGTAATTTTACTGATTTATTTAAAACTCAGGGCAAGCACAACAGTTTTCTTTCTATCTGCTTCTCCAGCAAGGATAGAGGTAAGACAGGCAGGATGAGGTGGAAACCCTGCAATTTCTACAATAATCCACTCCAATGAAAACATCATTGTTTGATGGTTCTGTATACCAGGTTTTAAAACAGTTCTACTACAAATATATTCAAGTAAGAGTTAGAAACTAGGAAATCTGTTTTCAAGAAACGATTTCAGAACATCAAATGCGATAAAAACTCACAAAAGCCTACAGTTTCTGCTGTTTTCTTCTTACAAGTTTTGCATTTTCTCTTTTTTTTTTTTTTTTTTTTAATTTGGGTGGCTTGCAATAGCCATTACCAATTTAATTGACAGATTTCAAGAAATGGAAGGAAAACGCACCCAGTGACTCTCTCATTGAGCTGTTCCTTTGTCCACCCGGGGGCCTTCACGGACCCGTACAGCAGGAGGTGCTCCCGCGCCGTCAGCGTGTTGAACAGCACATCGTACTGGGGGCACACCCCCAGCTCTGCCCTGATGGCAGCCAGCTCACTCCGTATGTCCTTCCCATCAACAAGTATGGTGCCAGAGCTCGGTGGATACAGACCAGTCAACAGGGAGCTGATA
>VXBR01004628.1:65811-97343 GCA_013400215.1 Cisticola juncidis | reverse complement strand
GGGGGGGGGGGGGGAGGCATAGCAAATAGTTCACAGAATTTTAAATTGAAAAAGCATAGCAGACATGAGAGGGGACAGTAACATCATTAAAAGTCAGACTTACATAACTGTTGTCTTTCCAGCTCCATTAGGTCCCAAGAGTGCTGTTATCTGGCCCTTATGGAAAGTGAGGTTGAGATCTTTAATAGCAGCCTTCTGACCATCCATGTGCTCTTTGGTGAGGGACAGCAGCACGACGCCAATGGCAGCTCCTTCAGGACAAGGGACTTTCCAGCTCTGACGTGCTGGGTCTGTGTGGGTAAGAGTAGCAGAACAAGCAGGTCACTGAATGTGTGTGTGTGTAAAAAAGGAATCTCAGAATAATTTCTGCTAGCATTTACCAAAGTCTTGAACAGACATCCAAATGGTCCGAACTGACACAAACTACACTGAAATGGAAGATACCATGCCAATTATTATTTTACAAGAATTTGGCCCTTTTGCAGTTTTGAAAAGCAATCTATAAGACTTATGCCAAGTTATGTGCATGTCTACATGTGTCTTGATAAAGTCATAAAATAGTTGCTATATTTTATTTCTAGTAAAAATATACTTACAATAATATTACTTGAATCCTTTTTCATGCCCATAAGCAATGGAGAATTCTAACTGTGTAAGCTACACAGTTAGAATTCTACACAGTATGTCATCCAGTTTCAAGCACACAACATTGACATAACACTCACAGACACAGGCAGTCAATCTTCTCAATTCCCCTCAGTCAACTAAGCAAAGCAGATCTCGGAAATTATTCAGAGCAGCAGCCTAGTCTAAGCAAAATTCAAGGTCCTCAAGGCAAGCAGATATTCAACAGTCTTCTAACTGTGAGGTAACACCCTCAGGAAACTGAGATGCCATATGACACCAATGAAGTTGCCTTCCTTTCCATGTCAAGTTTGCACTACTTTCCAAACATGAGCACAGTCAATTACCAGCCCCATTACATTATTACTTTTAATATTTTATTGACTCATTATTACTGAGAGATCTGGCAGTGAGTTAGTTTATTTTCTTTTTACGCAAAGGCAAGCCAAATTGGAATATTAGTCCAAAGAAACAAACTTTTATGCCTGAGAATTATGAGAGAATTATTCTTATGAATATACATGTACATAAGATATTTATGGTTTATAGTTATATTCTTTGTAATACTTTTACATAAATAAAATGCAAACATGAAAAGAACAAAGAATTATCCTATACATAAAGAACTTGAATCCTATAAATCAAATTATAAATAAAAAATAAACATCATAATTTCAAAAACTGGTTTGTTTACATTGTGAATGAAGAAGTTGTTTTGCTGCTTTCACACTCAATTTTTCTGGCAAAAATTGCTTCTAAGCTTGAGGTCATTTGCTAGCAAGGTACTACCAGCAGTTGTAACACTACTGAGAACTCCTACCCATGCACCTCTCTTCCAGGTACCTTTCTGCTGTTTGCTAAAATTAAGAGCAAATTAAATGAATTAAAAAAAAAAACAGTCAAGTGCAGAGCATTCAGCATTCAAGGGCCTCAGACAACGTAGCTCAGGAAAGACTCAGAGGGAGAGCTCCAAGTTTAAGGAAGCACTAAACCAATTACCCTGTGACTTCTCCAAGTGGGTAGGCAGCACCCTGGTCGCTGCCAGCCCTGCTGCAGTTGTAGTTCCAGCTGATAGGACCTACACTCCCAGCTCCTCCCTCACACACCTCTGCTTTTCTAAATGTTCTCCACACCCCTGGGACCAGCCCTTACCTGGGAACAAGTGAAGAAATTGCCTGGAAGCAAGTTACTTTGCCGTTTCATGAAAATTCTTCATGGCTGCATTTATCCATTGTCAGTTCAATGGCACACAATTCTTTTAAAGGACAGCAAGCCCCTTTGCTGCATGACAGTTTTAGCAATCACACACAGGCAAATTGCTGCCAAGCACATCACATGAGGAAAAGTGACCCACCAAGTGTAGGCAACCACTTAAATAACTTGAGCCAGAAACCACTCTAGTAACTGGTCAGGCAGAGAAGTTTATGTCTTTGTTTTCCTCAGGTTATGTGGTGAACCCAGAGGGAAACACTGGAAATCTTCATTTTATGTAAGAACCAAACACAGTCATCTTAATAAAATGGAGTTACAATATGCAGAAATTCATACTAAACTCATACAAATATTTTTTTTCACAAGTGTTTAAAAGAACCTCAAGGCATTCTGAAGTCTTCTTTAATCTAGGAGAAAGTCCCTGTAAAACTGCTGAGTTGTTCAGTTTCTTCACCTATGCTACAGAGAGCTGGATCATTTCTAAGATATCGTCACTTCCAAAAAAAGCACAACAACCCATCATGTTGTTCTAAGGCCCAAGATGGAATATAGGTGAGAGTGATGTACTCCTTCATTTCCAAAACCTAAAATAAATGTGGGAAGGTCCTTAAAGGGACTGGGGAGGGGGAAAAGGTAAAAAAGTCTGAATTAATTGTAAGCAAGTGAACATATACAGAAAAGTAGTGAAATTATCTGGAGGCTGATAGAAATTAGTTACAATAACAGCTTTCTAGACAAAAGGCTAAGAAGTAGAGACAGAAAGAACAGTGATTATAGAAAAGGGAAATTAGAAACAGAAGGGAAAGGAATGAACAAAGTTAATTTTTCCACTGAAACAAGAAATTACTTTTTTTAAAGTTAATAAAACCCAACACATTCCAAATTCAATAGGAGTATGAAAAGATTCAGTGAACTCAAAAAGATCCAAACAAAACAAAGAGGCAACACACTGGGACAGGATGAACCCAAAAGATATTTTTTTTTCATCTTTTAAAGAGTTTTCTTAAATATTTCTGTACAATAGTTTTCACAGAATGAATCAATCATTACAGGGGGTAGCAAAATGTAACAGTTACTATATAATATTCATAGTATATACTATATAATGAAAGAGAGAAAGTGACAAGATCTAAACATATAATACAGAATCAATCAATGATAAAAGCAGATTGACTATGACTAGGACGCCATTCAGAAAAAAAACCACAAAACAGTCTTTGTTCAAGTTTTATTTCTACAAACCTTTTTCTTGGAAGTTTTCATTGAAGAAAAACATATTAGAATTCAGATAATGTCTCTTGCTTCTCTCTGTACCATACAGGTTCTTCCAGTAAGAAACAGTAAAGGGAAAGTACCATCGGTTCCTTAATCCAAATTTTCCTATATTAGAATTACAATACAAATGGTTAAAAATCTGGTCATTTTGCATCTGTTTGTAGACTAAAAATGTTCTATGATTACAATGAGCTGTTAAACTTTTTAATTAGCCCAAATACTTTCCTCTGCTTAAAAATTTTAATGAAGTGTAAAAAAGTCATTTGTTTATAAAATCAGGTTCTTCCTTAAAATAATCAGTCCTCAGTGATGCTTTAGCCTGTCTCCAAATCAGCTTCAAAGTGTAAAAGAATCAGAGACTTAATCTCATAACGCATAGGGAAGAAAATGCACCAAATAGCCTGCTAAGAGAAAGAGCCTATTTTTTATTATAAAGATAGTCCATCCCACCATGTCTTCCATTAATGATCTGCAAAACGCAAACAAGTCAGGCACTCAGAAAAACACTTATTGTGGCACATACACAAACACTCCTGTATACAAACTGATCTTTTCAGGCATTACTTACCCATCACACAATACACGCTCTCTCTGTTTGGAGTGTCATTGCATTTGACACTGAAGAGCAAGTGTCAATTTAAGACCAAGTTTTTAAAATTTAGTTGCATATTCCAACCACTGCTATCTTGCAAGGCAAAACCAATTTTAATTAAAAAAATACAAAGTAGCCAGAAGAAAAAGTGACACATGCAAATCAGAGGAAAGGTAAATCATCAGAGGAAAGGTAAAACATACAGTGAGGCATGAGGCTATGATTAAAAATACATCGACCAGCTCAATAACAATTATTTTATTAAAATAAAACTTTGTTCATGAAAAATATTTAAAAAACAGACCATTGCTTTCTAAAAATGTACTTGAAAATCAAATTGTTTTCTCTATGCACTGTACTGTGGGCTGATTGGGAGCAAGATACTGCACTGTCTCAAGTTTTTATGATCTGAAAAACATTCTGTTGTTCATGGGTTTCAGTCCAGGTACTGACAGGAGATTCACCATTTTTCCAGAAGTTTTGCTACTAGATTAAGCTCTCTTACTCTGAAGAGCCAATGAATTCCTAATTCTATCAAATATTTGGCCTACCCATCAACAAAAACAAGATATTTCATGCCTGGCTGCAAATCCTAGTCCATGTATTGGCACTATTTAATATTTATGTATTTAGGAAGACATCATTTCCCAGTCCCTAAAGATAGTCAGACAGTTTTGCATAACAGAATCATAACTCAAAAAACACATATTTTTTGTTTTATTTGCATAAAACCAAGAAAGACAACAACACAGTAAGTGTTTCCTATGGTGCCTGAACAGTTAAGAGATTAATGGATGAATAATATTATATAACTTCCTCAAAAACATGGAATAAGAACAATGATCTTACCAGGAATAATATTGCCGAAATACCAGCCACCTACAAAATATAAAATGGAGTCAAAGAACATCATCCAGCACATCCATCCAAAGGTCAGGTATCCTCCTTGTGCCATTGACTGGTGCACATTATGCCACTGAATTCCTGGTAGTAATAATAATGATTTTTTAAAGGTCAAAGCTAAATCAGCACAGCATTAAAGACCACAAACACATCAACACCAAGCACTTCTGGGTATTTAAGTACTGGCACCAAACAAATCATGGTTAATAACAGTAATCCTAACGAACAGAAAAACATTTCTATGCCTCTCCAAGCCTGTGTTTAGAACAGCAGGTGACACTGCTGCTGGGAAAATGTAGAAAAGCTGTTGTAGAAAGGGCTGCTTATGAAGTTTTAGCTGGCCCTTAATTTGGCAAAAGAAAAAGAACTACAACTGACAAAATGGGGCAATGACCAATGAATCAGGCTTTAAGTCACTCTGCTGATACAATGAAAAGGATTACACAAAATTCAATATCATTTTTATACTGCTAAATCTAAAGATTTAAATCTCCTAATTCTAACTAAGAAGCTTTGTGTACATTGACTGCATTCAGAGGCAAATAGAAGTGAACTCACTGAATAATAGTTTCATAAAGGTTTTACATTGCAGAAGACATAAAAGGAAAAAAAGAAGGTGCAAACACTAGTGCTACTGAAAGGTACAATACTGCTAAATAGAACAAAAATAACAAAGTTGTAAATATATTAAAAATATTTCTTTGTTTTCACTGAGAATGCTGCTTTGCAGTACAGTGGGTTATGATATTGCTTCTACAATTCTTTTTCCACAGTTGTCAAGGAAAGTAGTTTTTCCCCAAAACACATTTTGCCCTTCCTTCACTCAAGTTGAGTCATTTTGATGAAATGTCTGGTGGGAAATTTAAGTATTATTTTCTGCAATTGTCTCTTCCACTCTTGCAAACTGTTGTACCATTATGGTACTTTTTTGATAGTTTGAAACATCCACTGTCATCAATATTGGTCTTGCCATAATAGTAAAAAAAGGATTACATCTCTTTAGATACCTCAACTTGAGCCAGCTTGTTAACTCATTAGAGACTTTTTCCAACTGTAGTTTTTTGAAATCGTAATTACAAAGCTTTTATCCTAATCAAAGAGCTTACCTATTTCTTGGCCTTCAAAATATGTAATGAAAAATATTCCTTGCCCAAAGGCAGTTGTAGAAAGAAGACACTAGAACCACAGAGGAGAAGGAGCACGTGAACATCAAATAAAAAAGTTGTTAACAAGTTCTATGACATAAAATATATTGTGATACTAAAATCAAGCACAAACTAAATAGACTTTTTTTCCTCCATAGGCTATTTCATTTTATGTTTTAGCCATACTCCCCCACAAACCTTAGTAATATTTGCTCCACTGATCTAGTTATTAATACTGGAAAGTGTTATTTTATTTGACCAACTGACACTGAAAAAAATGAGCATTTTTTAACACTGCATAAATTATTCCATCAGCTTAGTTTAGTGAGTTATTTTGAAATAGTGAAGCCATAATGTGTGAAATGGTGTGGTCTTTCTACGATGGTGATATTTGATGTCACATTCATATAGTATAGTATGTTAGGACAGTACAAAGACATAACACAACCTGTGGATCACATAGAACAGGAAAGGACCTGAAAGAACCTACACCAAAGAAACATATACCTCAGATTATATGGTTGGACAAATTTCTGATCTATTCTCCAATTATATTAACAGAAAATTAATCACTAGGTTTTTTCCAAATAATGACTTTGAGAAGTGGCATGTTATCAGTTGATCTTGAAAATATACTAATGTTACAAATATTTTGAGGTCAAGACATTAAGAGAACTCATGAGTATGAGAAATGCAACTGTCTGATATTTTCTGTTTACAATATTTCCCTGAAAATTTATTTTTCATTTCTTTCTACCTTCTAAATATTTTCTCAGTTGGTGATTTATTTCCAATGATCACAAAAACAAACAGAAATGGTAAAAAAAAAAGTATGTTATGGGCCAAAGTTTTGAAACTATAGAAATTCACAACATAGTTGGAGGAGAAAAATTAGAAGAGAAGAAATATTTACCATTATAATCTGGTTGGTGAAACTCAGCTGGTTCTGCAAGACCAACAGAACTATGTAGGGTAAAAAGCTGATCATATAGACAAGGCTGGCACTCAGAGCTGCTGTATCAGCACTGCTGAAAAATGCACCCAAAAAATAGCTTAACATGATAACTGTAACTCCAAATTCCAGGAGAAAAAGGAAGATAAGGAAGCCATTGCTATAAGCAAAGATTCCGCTTGCTTTTAAAATGATGGCCAGAGCACAGCTGCTTACTGTGAGCACAATGACATTCTCCAAAAACCAAGCAAAGAAATGAATGGTTGGACACACACCCATTGTCTTCATATACTGCAAGACAACATAGCAAAGAGAGTTAAAGATAGGAAACAAACTTTCTTTGTCTTTCTCTTTTTTAAACAAAGATGTTGTCACCATGACACTATCAGCTTGCCATAGGATGTCATCTTCCCCTTAAATTTCTTCTTTGTCCTTGTCTTGTGCTCTGCCTTGGATCAGATATGTTACAGAGCAGGGCAATTTCTGAGATCATCCTACATGAGCACAAGGAGTCAACATGCTCAGCAAAACTCTCCTTTGCACAGGGTTTCAAGAACAGATGTCATATTACTGGTTCTTGCAGTGAGGATTTTGCCTTTTTATACTCTAAAAAGTACTGAGAATATCCACAGCAATGTATATACAAATATTTTTTCCCAGCCTGTTGATCTTCTGAAAGAAATAGTTTGTAACCTTTATGTATTACCAGGCAAATAATAATTTGGCCAGGTATGAAGAACATCCCTCTTTTTCTAAGAAAATATGTTTGGATACAATCTCATAAGATCATCACAATTAATATTAAGTTGACTTAATATTTTGGAGCATTAAAAAAACTTTATTTTACCTCAGAAAGATTATAGAAATTATATAACTCCTCAATAATTCCCCAAATTAAAAATCTTACTCAAGAAGAAGTTCTGCTGATACAGTGAAATCAGTGTAATTCTTAAAAAATGTATTTATTTCTATAGAAAATGTATCACAAGGACCCTGTCCTTCCAAATGCTTAGCACCTGTGAAGGCTAGCTGTTGATAGAAGCAAATAATAGTCTCGTTTTCTTTTTGGTATGCAATCTCCCTTATATTTCTGGTAATTACACAGTACATAACAAATTCTTAATTTATTTTAGGTAGTTTCATCATTACAGACTACATAGAGCAAAATATGAAAAAGAATACAAAACAAAAATCATTCTAATCACAAGGCCTTCCCAAATAACAATTTCCATCTTCAAGCTTTGCTTGTTGCTTTTTATTGCATGGACAATATTTGCATACTGATGCTCAAACAATGTTGTGAGTCTGAGTTGGCAGCTAGAAATAGAACTTACTGCCCAGAGGAAACAAGTGAAAACAAAGACATCTGGATTATGAGTACATAAAAGTACCTCACAAGTTTTGCATTTCAGTGCAATTAAATTAATAAATTTTCTTTTCAGAACTTAATCTGCCTCTTACCTCTTCAAGATGAATTTCTCTTTCATAAACTAGCTTGCGAACCATACCAGCAACTGAAACCATCCATGTTAACATCATCATAAGTGGGAAAAAGAAACCTATGTTGTTCAAGAATCTATGAAAGAACAAATATGGAGAGTTGTCAGCCCATAAAGGTAAACTGTTTCCTAGCAGAATGTTATTAGGTTAATAATATGCACAAAATAAGATCTGACATCAACAATAAGATTGTTCTAACTGTTCTGGTTAGAATTATTTATTTTTTAAGTAACAAGCTAAATGTATGTATTAGTACAATATTCTTATTATTCTATATTATAGTATTTTAAATCATACAATTGATACAATTACTCTTTAGGGCTTCATTCAAAGTCAGACAAAATTCAGGTTTGTGTCGATGGCAAAGTAATATATTTGGACAAAAAGAAATAACACGACCAGTCCATTTTCACTTCACTTAAACAAATTTATTGCCACTGACTAGTTTTAAAATCTATTAACTGTGATATTTTGATGGTTTTACAGAGAACAACCATACACTTTCTCTGCATCAACTTCACCCTTCAAGGGACCGATTTACAGTTTGTGTACAGGACAACTCAGGATTTAAAAGTGATTTCTTAGAATAATCCAAGTCGATTGCACACTACGTTGACACAGCCTCTGTCCAGCAGACTACTGCACATTATGGCTGCAAGGATTTTGTCAGGGGTTACTTGCTAGACAAACATTATATAACATGTTATGTTAAACACAGCTGCTGGACAATATTTGCTATGCTATAATACTCCAGTGTTGGATGTACTTGTTCAGGCCTGTGCAGAGATACATTCATTCACTGAAAAGTGGGAAACTAGTAGGATTCCAAGTTCTCTAGAACTAATTTAACAAGGCTAATACATCAAATTAAAAAGCAGAGATTTTACTTACAGGTCACTGGTGTGACAAGGGTATGGCATGGCTTGCACCTGAACTGCTGTCTCTGAGGTGTCTGTCCCAGTCTGTGCTGAAATAATTGCCCTTTCAATCATATCTTGAAGGGGAATAAAGACATGGTTGTATTTAAACCCATCAGCTGGCAACTTGTGGGGATGGGATTTCCATGTTGGGTTTTTAATCAAATCTGTTCTCATGCTGTAGAGAACACTGGTTCTAATGGTGTATGAAATGTGTCTTGGAAGGAGGTTGCTAGAATCTTGCCTCTTGTCCTCTGGTGTATTGAAGATGATGCCTGACACAAAAAGAAAAGAAGCTTATGTAATTTATGCTATTTCCATAGTTAACTCATGGCGAATCACCATATGATATAGGATGCATTAATCTGCCAGGGCAAGCCTCCAAACTTTCTTGATCCCAAGCCCAAAAATGGCAGGTTTCAGAGACATATTTTTCACGTTCATGAATATGAAATGTAAAATATTATTCACATGATAAATGGGTTCATAAAAATCTTTTTTATCTGAGGTGATTTGTCTTTTTTTGAGTTGCAGTTTTCTCTTTGCATCCACATTTAGTCCTTTCTGGAGGACTGATATCAGTTCCACAGTAAAAGCAGCAGCCTTAAAATTTGTGCATCAAAGGATAACAGCTTCCATAAGTAGATGACAAAGTAAACAGTACCATCCCACTAAAATTTACTCTGATATTAATCTTCAAGTCAGTTGCAGAACTTCTAATTTAGCAAAGCAGAATTCACATTTGTTTTCCCTAGCTCTGTGTAAAGGGAAAAAAAACCCAACCAAACAGATGAAAGCTTAATATGTAGCTGTAAAGATGAAGCCAAATACATGAAACCACTTGTGTTCTCTTTTTGTGTGACTCAGACATTTTAGGGCTTCTGGATAAATGCTAAATGTAGCCTCTTTCTTCCTTGGGAAAAGGTAGAGATGTCTTACCTACCATCTGGCTCTCTGAAAGATAATAAAATACAGAATACTTTACTGCAAACCTGATTTCTTTCAAATGGCCAACCTCATTTTCCTATTTACACAAACAGTTGATTTTCTAAGACATTCTGTGAAGCTATGAAGGCTCTGAAGACCACAAAAAAAGGAAGGAAAAATCTATTCCAGTTTAGCATCTTTCTATGGAAAGGAATATACGCCTACATCAAAACACGTAGCATTGACATGTTGGACACATTAGGTTCGTTAAAAAGCCATCTTCTCTCTCTAATAATGTGAAAAGATGATAAGGCCAGAATGCTGAAAAATACTCCAAATAAAATGTCTTGGCTTCTCTTAGCATATGACCCTTCCCTAGGTAAGTGGAAGAAAAATGGTAGTAGAATTTGATAATTCAGTTTTCTGAGGGCCAAGATTTAGCTGTCCATTTCTTTCCTTAGAGAGATAAACAGCTTGCCTTTTCAAAAGTATTCCTGAGCAATTTTCCCTGTCTCAAGGAAATGGCCTGTTGTTTTACATTGACAGAGGATGATAATTTCCAGGGTACTGTGCAGATCACAAAACGAGCATGGGATTCCAGACTGAACAGTTTCCTTCTTTACAACTGCTTTCTCATGTCTTCTGTTGTACACTTACAGGATAAGGGGGACAAAAAGCCCCAAAATGACAATGGGAAAATGTTGTGGAAAACTTTTTTATAGACTCCATGGGGCCTCTCTTTTGGAAACACTACATGCAATTTTCTGCAAGACAGGTGTGTATGTTATGGAAAAATATTCTTGCCTTTTAAAAATCTTTTGTAAAATTGATTCTCAGCAATAACCATATAATGCAGAAAAACGAGACACTGTAATCCCAAGGAAGAAAACAAATTCCTTAAGAGCTTATATACTCTGAATAAAAAAGCTAATTTCTCTGAGATGTTGGTTTAAGCGTAAATCTTAAAAAAAAACCCTTTCTTTCCTCCTGTTTGAAATGTCAAGATTATAAAAAATTTTGAAAGTACGTAATCTAGATGTTGTCATCTTTGCAAGTTTCCTCAGTATTTCACTTTTTAAAAAATCTTTTGCTTCTTTAAATATTTATGACCATTCTTTTAAATATTTTGATAGAAATAGGAGACTCCAAGGATTCATTTGGCCATTCCACAGTTAAAACAATATAATTAGTCTTTCCAGCTTACATTAGAGCATTCAAATGTGCTTTATGTTGACTGTATTATATGTGATTTCATGCACGCTTTGAAATGTGTAACCTTAACCTAGCTTATCAATTAACACAGGCAACAACTAAAAAGTCTGAAATTTTCTGTAAAAGCTCATTTTACATAAGGTACTTACTAGCCAAAAGTAAAACCTAACCCTAGTAAGCCAAAACCCTAACCCTTACTACTTACTTACTAGTAAAAGCTCATTTTACATAAGGTACTTACTAGCCAAAAGATTGTTTTCCTGCATGAGTTCATGAGCCTTCTCTTCCAATTTCTCTATAGAGTCAAAAGGCTGGAAACGGTCCAGTGACACACAGGAAGAGATATTTACAACAAGACTTGTCAACAGGTCAATCTGTTTACTTGCTGAGCTGTTAAGCATCTTGTTCATCGTGGTTTCTAAGATGAGGAAAGAAATTGGACTTGCTTAGTTGTAATGGTCAGAGCAAAAAGGTGTCCTGTCACTTGCACATCCTGTAAGAGTAAATCCTCTTTGTATTTAAAAACATAGACATTTTAGTGTGAACTTGTGGAAGTGCAGTTCATGTCTCAGTGGCTTTTACAAGCCCTCAGCTACTCTTTCCTTCAATTTCAGAGGAATAATAAATGTAATAAATTCTAGGAAAGTTCTAGAAAGAGCCCATACCCCTGAAGCTGTAAGACTTCTAACCTTTTCTTATGTTTTCATAATTACTTCCAACAAATACTGTACTTCAGACATTATAATAGATATATTAATCTCTTATTTAGCAAGATATTATCCAGTTCTTTTCTCCTTGATACTGTGAAAATTTCAAGAACCACCCTATATAGAGCACAAGCATTTTGACTGGAACTCTACATTTAAAAGCATCTGAAAAAAGCCTCATAATCTCTTCATTTTTGCTTTGTCTATGGATCCAGGATGAACATGTATCTTAATAAAAACCTGGTCTCTAAAAAACTCAGCCTTGGAAGGAATTCAGATTTTCATCCATTAGCAGAGAATGTAGGGATAATGCTATATCCTTATGTTTGAGAGAACGATCTAGAAACAATCTTAACCCATCTAGATTTAACAAAAATATTTGAATTTCTCAGGTAATAAACAATGCTATGAAACATCCAACACAATTTCCATCTTAAATTTTTCAACACTCACTTGAAGATATAGCCTTTAAAAAGGACAGGTGATGACCTCCTATGATAACAGTTGTGACAGACAAATCTTGGATCATAGACATTAGTCAGCATCAGCACAGGAAATACTACCATAGGAAGGCAGATAAGTGGAAAATGTATGAAGCAGTCTGAAGAAGAGGCATGATTAACAGTGAGAAAGGATAAAGTGCATAAGGAGAAAAAGCAGAGGAATTAACAGTCTAGAATTCAAAATATAGGCAAACAATGACAGGATGAATCCATTGGTTGAGAGAAATCATAACTGAATAGACTTAATAAATGTCTTATTTAAGTCTGTCCTTGAGGAGGACAATAAAGGAAACATCCATGCTGCCCCTTTTTTTACAGCACTAGAGAGAAGAGAATATTCCTAACATTAAGCACGAATGGCAGAGTTTTCATATATTTTTAATATATATGTATGTAATTATAGGTAGTGCTATATACATTATTCTGTATGAGGACAGGCTGAGAGGGTTGGGGTTGTTCAGCCTGGAGAAGAGAAGGCTCTAGACAGATCTTATAGCACCTTCCAGACCTTATTGTGGCCTGAAGGAGGCCTACAAAAAAACTAGAGACAGATTTACAGGGGCATATACAATAGGAAAAGAGGGAATGGCTTTAAACTGTAAGAGAGCAGGTTTAGACTGGAACAGGTTCTCCAGAGAAGCTGTGAATGCCCCAAGCCTGGAAGTGTTCAAGGCCAGGCTGGACAGGGGCTCTGTGCAACCTGGTCTAGCAAAAGGTGGCCCCATGGCAGAGGGATCAGAGCTACATCATCCGTAAGGTCCCCTCCTACTGAAAGCATTCTGTCATTGAGTGGTAGATACTCACACAAGATCTTAACTTGAAATCAATAATTAGCTAAGAAAAGCTTCTATCATGAGTTAAATTGTTGAATATTTTTGCATAAGAAATAACATCTATATTGGGATGTGGTATATTTCTGGAAAAATATTGTCTTAATGTGCATGAACTTCTGTACTCCATCACAGAAATAACACATATATGAAAAAATGAAATCTACATGAACATTTTAAAATCAAGACCTATAGATTTGATGATCTTGTTTTTTCCATTAAAAATGTAGCAATTATGAATGAAAAACTTGGTAGATCTTTGTTTACTATTATCTTCATGTTTTGTTAAAAATCAAGTCGGCCCTTATCTTCCACTCAGCTTGTTTAACCTATCATTAAGTAACTGGGAGGAAATTCAAATGGTTTATGTAAAATCATTGGGTAGAAGTGCTATTTAAGTAAAAAAAAAAAATCCTGGAAGAATAAATTGGAATAAATCAATAATAAATAAATTTAGGTCAGAAATTAAAAGAAAGTTTCTAGTTATCAGAAGATTTGGGTGGTGGCACGGTTTTCAGTGATGGCATTACAGCTATTTGCTTCCTGCCTTCTAAATACACACAAAACTATTTCATTACAATGTGGGCAGCAGAGGGATAGCACAAAGGAAAGCTGCTTGTTTTGGTCTTGTTTTTTTATCACCATGGCTGTTATACACAGAGTCACATGTAGCATCTCTAAGAGAGAGTCCTTGATAGTGAAAAAAAACAAATCCCTGTCTGGAAGAAATCACAGAAAAAGCACAAGAGAGAGACTCAATGAGCAAGAATTTAAACAGGGAGCTTGCAGCACAAACGCCTCCCAGTGCCTCCTGAAAGTTTCTAAGGACTGTGCCCAGCAAGGAGTTCACAAGTTCTAGTGGACAATTTATACAAGTTTGGTAGGAAATTATTGCAAGTTGCTGGGCTGCAAAGCAAGCATAGAGGAAAACTACTGCCTTGCCCACACACAGCCAGCTTAGAAAGTAAAGGGATTAAAATGAAAACCACAAGCTTTTCAGCCCTCAGCCTAAATATTTACCTTGCTCCACCTGAGTAACTCTGACAGATCTTGACAGTTCAAAATCCTGCTAAACAGTTTTACAAATTGTTACCCTTGCAAGGTCTTGCATCGTGATGATTTTATAGAGACATTGGAAGAGTTCTACATCTATCCACTCTGTCCAGGACATTTTACAGCAGGAGTAGCACAGAAAACACCAGTCTGTTAACATTTTTTGTATCATTGTAGAGAAATAAAAAAAGACACAAGCACCTTGTAATTTGAGGATAATTAAAAATCATCTGTATGAGAGCGTAGATGTGTTAAAGAAGGGAATATTTGCTTCAGTTAGACGACATAATCACAGAGATTGGGAGATTTTAAAAAGCTGGAGCTTTGGATGAAAATAAAGATTGTGAGTGATAAAACCAGTAACATGGATATATTCAAGGTTTTAATTGGATGCAAGCAAGGTAATTACAGGGCTAAAGAGCTGATGCACTATAAGATTAATGAAATTTTTAAAAAAAAACATAAGAACAGAGTTAAGTTACACATGATTATGAGATAATAAAATGAACAAAATGTACACAAGTTAAGATAAAGTAGGAGTGCGTATCACTTTGCAAGAAGTAAAACAACCAAGTGAATCCATACAAAGAATTATACTAAATGTAGAGGAGTGCGCTGGCACTTTGGAGAGATCAGTTTCACAAAGGCATAAATGCTCTTGTGATCTCTAGCTCCTATTGATTTTCAGTTTTTATTCAATGTTAATTTTATCAACTATATTCCCTTAAAATAAGGTAACTCTAGTTTCATAAGCCACTCTACTTAAACCATATTTTGTCCTGACCATCCAAACTATTAACCATTTATTACATATTACCAAATGTCCTTTAGCTCTGTTAAAACGCTATAGCTTGAGAAACACAGGTACAGATTTATTTTGCTCTTGTCTGCATCAGTGAAAATGGATCTGATAATTCCAGAGACCGTGATATCTATTTGATGGAATATTGTTTTTCCATAACCTATCATGTAGTTCTCAGTGTTAAGTCCACACACACAAAATCCAGCTATTACTCAACTAATAGATTGAGATAGCAATGTTTCCAGCACACCCTGAAGTTTGAGAGACTTGCTCTTTCCTCCATCCAGTATTTCAAACATTGTGATTCTGTGGGCTTGTTTTTTAGCTGCATTATGATCTAACTTCACCCCAAGGGGTGAGCTGTGCCCAACCCAGACTAGCCAGCAGTTCACCGGTTAAGAAAATCATCTGAAGAGAAAGCAGATTCAAATTTCAGTCCCTTGCCTAAGGAGGACACAGAGACACAATGTTTTCCAGTTTGAGTTTCAGCTACCATTTGCCATTTTTCTCATTGAAGTGTGCACAGGCAGTCCTAATATTCAAAGAAAGCCTTCAAACCAAGACAATTTCAACTAAACCTCACAACCTGTCTGCTAAAGAAAAGCCACATCAGCTCACACCAACAGTGTGAGCCACAGACTGCACCAGCTCAGGGCAGTAGTACAAGTTAAGACTGAGAACACACTTCATTTATAAGCTCTCAGGAGCCTCTGTGGATTTTGTTTATCTCCTGCCTAGAGGCAGGGACTGAAAACCAATAAAAACTGTATTTCAGGTACATGTATTTATTTTAGCTGTTGTCTTAATTCTTTGACTGTAAAGCAGACTGAATGACCTACATATCTGTAAAGTCAATTTTTTCAAAACAGTGAGGACCACCAAGTCCCTCTGTGCCTGAGAGCTCATCACTGTCCTCCTCTAGAAAGCGACTGGAATAGATCTCTGTTTGGCTCTTAATTATCTTAACAGTCACTGACCTGAAACCACACAGATTTGTCCTTTCTCTAGCAAACACACAATCCTCCTTCTAGGAAGGACCCAGCTCCTTTTGTTGATGATGTCACACTGTTTGTTATTACATTTTATCCCAAGTTCCTCTCTTTCTGATTCTCAAAATCATGAACTTTTCTTAGATGACATTGGAATCTGCTACAGTAAAGAATTTTCCTTCTGGCACATGCAGGCAAGCATTTTAAAGATCATGTACCTACCTTACTGACAGTTGGACAGACATAATTTTTTTCAATTATCAAATTCTTATAAAATCTTTAAGTAACTTAAATTTACAGCATAATCATTTCTCTTCTCCTGCTTGAATCCTTGAACATCCCAAAATTATTCAAAATAATAATTCCCCTTCTCCTCTATTAAGAACCATTTCCCTTGAGCCATCTTTCTAACCCTGGAGGCTCCCTGTTTGACTGCCAGAGCTCACTACCAATGCAGAAAGGGGGCAGCCAGGGATGGCTGTGCCCTGGGGGAGGCTGCCAAGCAGGCCAATGAATCAGGGGCACTCCTTTCCCAGCAGAGCTGGGCCTGCTCCAGGCTTCAGCTCCGTGGTTGTGAACCACGACCCACACTTGGTTGTGGGGCTGAGCCCATGGCATCATCCCTGTGGCCCCACTGGGCTATCCCAGGGCTGGGACTGACCCAGGTTGCTTCCTATTGACAGTGCGGCTCCCTGGTTACAACCCTCTCTCAGGCCTTTCTGAGGCTCAAGGGCACCCCATGCAATGAATTCTGAATAAAGAGAAAAAATACAGAGTTTTTGATCAAACACTCTGCATCTAATCTCATTTTCTGTTTATTTCCTTCAAAATTTACTACAAAATTTACTACTTCCATTTCCACCTAATGGAACTGTGGCTACTAGGTTTATATCTCCCTTCACTCCTTTTAAGTACGGATGATATGTTTGAGATTCTCCAGTGACACTTTCCCACTTCTGACTTGTTACCAATATTATTACAATAACTGAATTATCCAGTCACTGAAAAGAAAAAACACAAATATTTTTGGCACTAACTCAAGAGTATAAGCCTCTTATTACATTTTTTTACTATTATCTATAGTTAATTATACACCATAATTACTATTATCACTGAGGTAGGTAAAATATCCAATTTCAACTAAATATAGTTCTAAGTTCAAGTCCAGCAAGGCTAAACTTTACATGTACTTTCATATACCTACCATACGCTTGCATTTTTTTAAGGAGTTTTTCCGTATTGATATCCAAATTACTTTCTATGAAATGCTTTACAAAATTGTTTTGCAGTGCTTCCTGAAATGAAAAGTGATAGATGTTATCTCAGATTTATCTTCTCTAAGAAAATATAAAACATACATATGTATTAACGTTCAATTCCATTACCAAGATTTCCTGCATGACACTGCAGAAGTCGTTTAGCTTCTCTGTGTCTTTGGTCTTTCCCTCTTAAGAGGTTAATACCACATATTTCAAATAAATGGCAGGGAGCGCACAAGAGATTTAGGAGAGGTGACAGGGGAAGGCACAAATATGCAGAATAGAAAAACTCCAGTAACAAAAATGTCTCTTTCTTTTATAGTCAATATTTCCCTCATCAGTTTCACATTTTGCTGGCAAACATAAGGAATGAACAAACAAGTAACAATACCATTTTATTTCCACTGTTGCTCAGTGATACTGGTGCAACATTGGAGACAGTGAAGCAAGATTGCTTTAAAGTATTTTCTTGTCAGAAGTTCCTCAGCATCAGTCTGTAGGTTCATAACTTAAAGCTAATCTGCCTCTTTTTCAGCTCTTTTCAAATCTGTGGTCAGAAATATGGGTGGTTTTGCATGTATAGAAATACTGTCTAATCCAACAGCAAAAAGTTGGAAAATAGAAAGATCTCCCATGGTTTACCAACCTGCAGTTGTGAGACTGTGAGAACATTTCCACTCGTTTTGAAAACCTCAGACATTCTAAGCCATGTCTCAGAATAAGTCTTCAAGTTTTCCACAAAACCAAAAGTGAAATTAGCCTGGGAAAAAAATACATTGAAGCAAATGAAGTGAAACGTGTGCACAGTAAATCTTAAAAAAAAATTGGCATGTTTTAGATATTCTGCAACTCCTTTCCATTCCATTTTGACAGTCAGCAGAAAGAATATCAGTGGGGGTTTTTTTAAGAAACTAAAACTAATTTTTTTCTCTACCAAGCAAATCAAAGTTTTCCTGTGCTCTATATGTTTGCCACCTGAAGTATAATAAAGAGTTCCTTATTTTACAGTCTCTTTCACAGAGAGTATCATGGGAGTGCTTGAGAAAGACAAAAAAAATAAATACAGTCAGGACATATTCAAAAGAAAGCCTCTCAGTTGTGGGTCTTTTATTCAAACTAGTTTGACTGAGTACATAAAACTAAAATTTGGAAGCACAGTTTGGACAATAAATATAACTGATCAATCAACCTGTTTCAAAATACTCTCAAAGGAAAAGACTGGAATAAAGCAAAATATTTTCTATCCCAGTCAAAGACAGGTTACAATTTCTCTTAGTAAACAACCAGTAATTTTTTTCCAGTCTGTTTTAAACAGATCACAAGTATACTTAAGACTAGAATATATTGCAGTATCTTTTGGTTTAAATTGCTGTTATCAGTCACAGAAGTGCATTTAAGAACAATCCAGCATAGCTGGTATGATAAAAATGGTGACATTTTCCAGCAGAGTGTCTGCAGTGAGTTGTAAACGCCAATCTGGGACTACACTTTTTGCAATAATGCCTGTTGAAAGTATACATTTTCTACCATATTATTTTAAGTGCCCTTTTCAAAATCCCACTTGAGATTTTGAGAAAACAATGAGAAAAAAACATGAGAAAACAATCTCTGGTGGCTCTTTCTTCCTCTTTGTAACACAGAACACCCCGAAGAGACCTTGCATGTAATTTTGTTTCCCTGAAAATCATTATGCATTAACTGCTATGAGAATCCCTTTTCCACTTTAAAGAGTGACCATTCATTAGAATTAAAGAGAAATTGATACTAAATGTTAAACTAAATCTGCTGTCAACTAGACTAAATAAGGTCTTCTGATCAGAAGTAACACAGAAACCTCATGGATTGAAACCCCCAGACCAGGCGCGACGGTGACAAGATGAAGACGACCAGGAAGGCTGCAAGGGTGGCAAACAGGCACTCTGGGAGATTGTTTTCTCTCTAAGACACAGCAACCACAGATCACACCAGACCACAAGGAGATTAACCTTTCAGACACCACTAGAAACTATTATACCAAGTAGCTTGTAAGATCTACTCTCAGTAGAGCTTAGTGCTTCTTAACTTGATTCTGAACAGAACCAAGCAATAATGTTTGTGCTGAAATTGTTTTCAAAGAGCTACAGTAACAGAGCTAATGTACTTCTATTCACCTCTTTATATACATATATATAAAATTACTTTATAATCCAGCAGCATGGATTTTTGGAAAATATGAACTTTCCATAACTTATTTGAAAGAAATTAAAAGCAGCAAAGTGGAAAGTTGTGTGTAGGAGGCACAGTGTGTAAAGCAACATAGAGGAAACTGAACAAATACCTACTGTCTATCAAAAAAGATTTGAGGAATTGGCACTAACTCAAGAGTATATAGTCTGTACAAAGTACAAAGAGTACAAAGCAGGGACCCTCTAGAAAACTTCCTTTCAAAAGAAGTTTACATCCAAATAAAAATAAATAAATAAATAAATAATCTTAGGGGGGGAAAAAAAAGAGTTAGTTCAAAAGTGGTTTTGCTTTTTCATTCATGACTCTAGGCATTTGGGAAGTTCCTGTGTCAGAAGCCTTCCCCATGCAGAACACTTCAGAGAATCTGTCTGTAACCAAAGCAGCAGTAAAAAATAAAGTCAAACAACTTAACAAAATGAACGGTAAGTAGTTTCCAGGAAAAGATTATGTTCAGCCAAGAATTTCAAAAGTACTCGAGGATTAAATAGCTGAACTACTCACTGTAGTGTAACCTCCTGATTAAAATTCCCTTGTTATGAGGGAGTGGAAAATAACAAATGCAAAGCTATTTATAAAGATGCTAGGGGAATCAGAGGATTGAAGACTAATAATTCTAAAATCTAAGTAAGTTTTAATTTTTTATACTAAGAATAAATTACAATAAAGAGTAGTAGTAAATATAGAATAGAAATAATTACAGCTGGGAGATAAAAAACATATGATATTAAAATAGAAGGTGCCACAGTCTGAAGTGGAAGAACAAGCAAATGGGGAAGAAATGGTTGATATAGAACTCACCACAGGCACAATAAATACTAGGAATTCATATAACCCAAAATGCAAGAGGACAAATTACAGCAACAAAGTCCTGGCAAGCCTGACCCCAAAGTTTTTGGAATAAGCAGAAAGTTCTTCAAAAGTGATTGCTGAATATAAGATCAACTCTAAAAACCTTCTGAAATAAAAATTATCTCCATAAAATCAGTTCATCAGTGGCAAAAAAAATCCTAGTTATGAAAACAAAGATCAAAGACATCACATATGGCCTTTGAACTCCTGGATGCCAGTTGGCACTGAGCTGTTTTACCCTCAGTCATCATCACAGCCTGTTTCTGTGACTGTCACCACCATCACTCCACACAGTAGAATTGCTGTCTTCTCTGAAACTCAAACCCAACAACCTCACAATTTATCAAAGACTGGTCAATTACACACTCTCAAATTTAAGAGTCCCTGTGGAAAACTTAGAGAATATGCCAGAGTATACAAACATCAGTATTCTTCAAAGCTGTAATCTGCTACTTTTTCTTCTAGTAAATAGAGGAGATGTGGTCATAGAGTCTAAAGGAAACCAGAACTGTTCCAATTTCAGTAAGAGATCAGGCTTGTAATGGCTACTGGGCTGGGGTTTAGTAGTGACATTTGAGACACTGGGGACAATATTTTGCATTTAAACTTTGTGTTTTAGCAGTAGCTCAGATATTTCTGTAATGAAAACAAGAAAATTTCCCACTACTTTCGTATTTACACATAAACAGATACCCATTCATAATTGCTTGTTAGAATTACACGTCTGGGAAGAGGGGCAAGAGCATATTTACAGAGATTTCTGAATAAACCGAGGAAATTTTGGGAGCCTGAGAAATATTACTAGAATAAGAGTTTCTACCAGAATCTTTGTATTGTTCCAGAGCACTAAACCCCACCGCCCCAAAAGAGCCAATCAACCAAGAAACCCACAAGCCAACTTCTTTCTGATCTTTATTACTCAGTCCAGATTTCCTTAACTGTGAGGTCTGTGAGGGAATATACTGTATGTGAAGATATTCATCTTTCCTACAGATGTTTTCAAAAATGGAGGTTTAGCATATTTATTGGCAAAATAATGTAGACATGTTTTAAGTGTTGTATTTTAAATGTCATTGTAACATAGCAGTGGCTTAAGTTTTAGCTTCCATATTTTCAGATTTTGTGCTGCCCAGAGGTGTAGTTCTTATATTAAGGGTTTGTAAGCTGTCTTCACAGACTAGGTAGACAAAACAATTCCTTTTTCTGAAGAACAAGGACAACTTTCAACCCAACACCATAAACTGTGGACTGAGGAGAGAAACAGGAGGGACCTCAAAACCTGAAGCTATAATTGGACAATTAAACCTCACTATGCAAATTGATCAAAACTTATAAAAGTGTGACACCTTGTGACCAGTCATCCATTTTTGTGGCCATTCTTAGTCCATCTTGGGTATATCCCTGGTCAGGCTCTTGTCCTGCCCAAGGTGTATCCTAGAGGCCTAACAATAAATATTTACTTTATTCTCTAGCTCTGTCCAGTCTCTGTTTCAAGTCAGCCCTCCCAAGGCATCAATAGAACATAAGTTCAAAAAGATATGTAACATTTATAATTTCTTACAACCCATTCTTTATAGAATTTCCATATAGAAATATTAAGAACTTCTCTATTTTTACTAAAAAATTTAAACTAATTATGCTGTACAGCAGAGCTATAGCTGATGTTCCCCAAATTAAGTTATTTAACTGCAAAATAGGAAATCACTCAATCTTTTTTTCCAATTCAGAACAGAAACTATAAAGCTATGTAATATCTCATTTCTACAGTGGGGAGTTTGTGGTATTCTGATTTCTGTTCTAAAAGATAGTAAAACCCTAAGCCAAAGTTTTCAATTAACAGAGAATAGTTGCCATCACATTTTAAGTTATTATGGTCTTTTTGTGTACCGTTTACTGAATTTCCATTCTTGCAACAACTAATCTTGCAGAGTAAAAGTCATATATTTAGAAGATCAATGCAAAATTTTCAGAGAAATCTAGAACAAGTCATAAACCCTTCTCTTACAGATGTACTTCTGAGCTAGGCATGAAGAAATATGTCATTGTCAATAATCACACTCAAGACAGAACCCCAACCATGTAGCAGAACTGCAGAGATAGTAAAACTCTTGAATACCATCACCAGCATCCACACATACAGCACTTCAGTTATGACTGGTCACTCAACTAGTGGTGTTACAAACAATCAGTAAGGATGAACTATAGATGTCTTAATTTTTTTTTTTTTTAATTAAGCTCAATGACTCCCTAAGAACAGGCTTTTGTTCACTGGGAGCATCCCTTCATCCCTTCCCATAGGTCTCGATGCCACACCATTACAGCTCGCATGATAAGAAAATGTTGAAGGCAAAAGCCTCCTAGAATATGTGCATCCTACACCTCAATTCAGCATGATTCACATGACACTTCTACTAATGTGTTCTTTTTAGCCTTCCTACACATGGTTTGTGGGATTGCATTTTATGGAAATGGTATGCTCTGGTTCACCCCTGGAAAGTGTATGGTTTATCACAAGTTCTGTACCCTCCCTGCAGTGTCATGTATCTCTAACCCCACTGGCTGAAGAATCTTACCGTGCCCACTTTGAACCTCTCTGTTAAGAGTGCAAACGGAGAGGGCTCTTCCTCTTTGCCCGGGAGGTCTCCGGAGGCTCCCCTTCCCTCTGCCCTTCCCTTCCCCCTCTCCCTCAGTGACCATGCTGCCTTCCCAGAGTCGAACTCCAAATAAACCCTCATCTCATCAGCACCTCAGCAGCTGTCTGGAGTCTCTTTGCCTGCCAGCACGCGAACACCCACAACCTTAGGGCCCAGGGGGCTCCCAGGGAAACCTCCCCGGGGTCCCCCCTAAATCTAAACTACAACAATGGTTTAAAGGACTTCAAGCAAAATTCTGCTTTCCACACTGAGTTTGAACCACTTAACAAGTAGGATAAAAGTTAAGACAAGCATTAAGTTTAAAGTGGGAAAAAGGTGAGACCTCAGGGGGCAGCTTGGATCTATTTTTCTGAAAGGCAATTATCCAATTTCTTCTGCCTATCCTGAAAGAAATGGACCTTTAAAATGAAACACAAAGACAAAATCAATACACAGAAATAGTGGTGTTTTTTGATACTCACCTTCTCCATCACCAGGTCAATCATGTTGATGTTTGAATTGTACAGTATCTTCCCATGTAATAAAGGTTTCAGGAAAGTCCATAGCAAAGCCCCGTTAGGAGCCTGCAAAATCTCCTGATAAAGCTTCAAGCAAAAAGGAGCTGCAAAAACAAGGACAGACACATTTAAGACAGACAACATGGGTGAAATTGACATTTTTGATTTTAAATAAAAACTTGTGTCTTATTTTAGAGTCTACCACAGCACCACACCAAGAACTGTTACCAGTGGTGTTGGTAACATCATCCAACTGCCACAAAGCAATCAGGCCCCTGTACAATAGAAATTGTTGAAACACAGTCTATGATACTGCTGAAGATGCAGAACTCTAAACACTGAACAGGAAAAAAACAAATCAGAATCCAAAGAGTCACTCATATTTCTGAAAAGCAGCCTGTGAAACCCAGCTATCCTAAGTATCTAAAATACATTATACACCTATCTAAAATACATTAGTGCATTTAAAAGTGGAAGGACACATGCAAAACCTCTGCACACAAAAGTGAATTCACTGAGGGAAGAGTCAGAGTAAATGAAAGAAAAAATTCCTTCAACACTCTCCATTGTTCTGCAGCTTTGGATTCCCATATAGAAAAGAAGTAGGAATATACAAAATCCTTCACAAATACAGAACTTTTCTTTTTGTATAATCTTACAAGAACCTACCAAAAAGGCAAAAAATTGCCTTTGACACTTAACTTCTTGATTTGAAAAATCTATTGTCTTTTCCATCCCTTAATAAAAAGCAAAACAAAACAAAACAAACAAACAAAAAAATTCCTACATCACATGGGGCTACTAATGCATTAGGGTGTATGTCCTTCAGAACTAGGATCTAAGGAATAGTTTCCAAGATATTCCACTGTATTTGTACTCATGTAAAGGTAATGAGTTCCTATAAGAAATATTTCGATTTTTATGCTCAACTTATGTTTTTGGGTGGTTTTATTATTTATTACAAGTGGTTTCAAAATATGCCATTTCTAGTGCTTTAAAGAAATATTAAATAATGTCATTAACTCCTCCAGGAAGACGAATCTTTTTACATAATGGAAAACCAGGCCAAAATCATTTAAACTCCTGACAAAAGTTAATGAAAGAAGTGTCAGAAATGTCTCATTCAAAAAGGCCAGCTCTTTGCCCAAATTTTTATTTTCTTGAATGAAACAATCATTGCTAAACAAAATCCTTGCTAAACAGTAGCAAAGAATTAAGAGGCTTCAAGTTGGTCAGACAGAAATGTCGATAGACTAAGGACACAGAAGACTTGCTAATCTGGGTTTGCTGTGATCTTCAGAAAATCATTAGGAAATGTTTGGTATACACAAAATACATACAAGTTGATCACTGTGAGCAGGTATGAATCAAGTATCTTTGGTTTCAATTTTTTTTTCATTTTCCATTGCCCCATATACAAATTTGTAAAATATGGGCAGCATTATCAATTCACTCATGGAAACACTGGAACTAAGTGATGCCTTTAAATATTTTAGAGTTCTATGGTAAAAAGCAGAGTTGTGACAACTTGGTAAAAAAAAATCAAGAAACAGTGCTTCTGGCCTAAACAGCTTTTTAAGAGACTAAGTTCCAAACAATCTGTCTAATCAGCCATCCAGCTGACTTCATTCTTCCAACAGGAAAGAAAAGCAGGGCTGCCTGCTCACCACTACCTCCCACACATGTGGGTGAGAAGGCCAAAGCAGAGCTCTGGCTCCCTCCCAAGGGTCCCAGCCAAGCCAGGAACAACTTCTGCCTGTAGAAACCAAAAGATGACAGAGACCTCCCCAGTGACACTCTGTCACTTATTCTTCTCTTGCACAGGGCCACCTGAGGCACTAATAAGGTTATTAACAATATTAAAATTAATCAGGCTAAGTCAAATGTGTACTAAGGAAAGGGAGTAAAGGTGAAACTATATGAGAGCTAAGGGATTTCTCTGAACACTTGATAAACAGAATAGGAATATCAACCATTAAAAAACCCCATTCTATCTGGAAGGTTTGCTTTTTTTACTGCTCAATAATACCACAGCTTTGTTCACCAAAGAAAGGCAAGCAGCAATAAATTCTCAATCTTGTATCTCAAAGTTACGTTTTTAATACCAAGTGCTTTAAAAATGTTAATAAAAATGTTTCAAAGACAGGAATACTCTTACTTATTATTTTCAAAGATAGAAAAACCCAGAATCTCTTCTGTCTCACTCACAATTATCTCATAACCACTTAACTTTAATTGATCAACACTTTGTGCTCAAGATGACAATGTCAACTGAGATGTCAGTGGGTATATAAACCTTTCCATTTAAGTGAGGAAAAATTTCCCTTAATTCTGAATTCATATTGCAACTTGTCATAAATATTTTTTCTTACTTGAGTCTTCAGGAATGCCATATTTTGCCATATTGCCCTCCAAAAGTCCCATGATTCTGGGCATGTCTACAAACAGTTTTGCACTGCTGAAAAATGAAGATTCTTCTTTACACACTGCCTTGATTACAGACTCCAGGGATCCAACAGCTGAACTTCTGAACTGCCCACCTTGCAGAAACTAGAACAAATGAACAAAAATACAGATGAATCAAGGCTGCTTTAAGTAGCTTCAAGGAGAAGCCCTGGTGTTCCGTCAGTATTGACGTCTAAGGAGATTGACAAAATTAAGCTGTTGAAACAGCCCATTAGGATGAGGGCCTGCTGTGCTCAGTTCTGTTCTGATCACTACTATTATATAGGGAAAGGTAATGTAGTGTTAATTGTCAGGATACTCAATGAAAGACTAGCATAATGTACTACACTGAAACAAGAAAAATACTGTCTAGAAGTTAGGCAGAAAAGGAATGAAAATACCAAGACAACTGGACTACAGATACAAATGCTAGTTTTCACAAAATGTGCTCTTCTGGTAGATTATTCCTGTGTCCCAAAGGCAGCAGAAACAACCAAAGCCATTTTGCTATGAACATTTACAGTGAAGACAGTGGCTAATAAGGGAAAAAATTACAATATTCAGATGCACATGCCCTAAAAGCCTATTTTTCAAGTACGTATTTTAACTTGTTAGATGTGCTTACAGTTTTTGGACATCTTGAGTCATACCAGCATTTATTATTGCCATTTGTTCATGATTAGCATACTTCTAATGAGGAGAGAGAGCAATCTGACTGCTTTTATGGCTTAAGCACCATCATTCACCACATTCAAAAAGAACGAAGAACAACAATAGTCTCATCCCTCTGTGCAGCTCCACTTTCCAAATAATGGGCTGGATTGTAAGTGATATCTCATGGAAGGATGTACAGGTGCACAGCTCTAAGAGGACACAACTGCAAGGCACCACGACTGAAGAGTGCGCTGATACTCCTTACTGTTGCAGATGCTTGTCAAGAAAGGCATAAGTAGACTATCAGACATCATTTGAAGACTCCACAACTGGCAAGTAGAAAAAACACTGATATACCTCAAACACATACACATTCGGCACTGAAAAAGATTAGCATTTTATCGTTGGAATTTTTTTAAACAGAACAGTCAATTTTCAAAGTAATGCAGCACTTTACATAAAGACATAATCACAGACAGTTTGGGAATTGCGCTGTTAGAAACAGTTTATCCTGATCAATGCATTTATTGAAGTACCAGGTGTTTCTTTAGTAATCCTAGAGGAATATTAGTAAGTGTTGTTTAAAACTCAGTGTTAGCTGCTCCCAAAATCTTACTTTTAACATACAGTTTCAGCACATAGCAAAGTGAATAAATAATACCCATATTTCATAATACAATCATCCACAGCCCTCGAATGAATCTGCTGTCATGGACTTCACTGGAGAAATAAACTTATTTATCCACAATGCTGTATAAAATTTGTTATGAATCTTTATTAGTGACTATTTGCACTAGAGGGATAAATGAGGCTTATTCCAGTCAAAGAGCACAAACGTGCTAATTAATTCCAGTTCCAATCAAAATAATGTGAAATTCAAATAATGAATATTTATGTGGTAAGCTGAATCTACTTACTGTCTTTCAACTAAATAACCCATGACTCAAAAAAGATATGTTTCTTAAAATTTAGCTTTGATAAAGTATGAGAAATATACAGTATGGACCTCACTAAAAAAAAAAAAAAAAAGTTATCTTTGATCTAGCTGGTCTAGTTTAAACTGTATAAAGTAGGGCTGTAATCAAGACTGATGAATCCAAACAACCAGCTTCTTACAAAATAATCAGTCAAGCAAGTCCCTGTAACAAATTCATGGAAGAGGAAGGCAGGTATGGTAGATTAAAAGGTTATCTGGAACTGGATTTTCAAATGGAGGCAAAAACCTTATAGTATTGGAGCTTCTGTATGCCTAAAAAGTGTTATGAATAAAAACAAATTCACACAGAATAGAAATACCAGCTACTCAGAAAAAGAAACTTAGAAGTCGTACTGGGCTACAGCTTACACATAAATCTAAAATGCATTCTGAATCATTACAGAAGAGAGAAAGAAAGAGAAAAAAATAGTACAATTTTCCTGGAAAACAACAAGGAGCTTAAAGATATGTCAAAATTCAATGAAACCAAAGGGCTAATGGAAAGAAATTCAGAGAAATAGAAAATCCTAATTCTTGGGAAAGAACATAAACAGAACTAAGTCTTTTTTGTCCTGAAATTGACAGAACCAGGGAAATAATAGCAAAATTGTTGATTTGATTAAACAGTTTTTCAGAAACCTATCAAATTTAGATGGCATTATTTGAAAAGTAAAAAAATCATGTATACTCAAGAATGAGTAGTTTAATGATCCAGGAAATAATGGATACCTGGTTCTGATGTTTTTTAGGGCAAGATATACAGTAAATTTTAAAGTGGACGACATTAAAGACAAAAAATACTTGAGAAGTAAAATTTAATGCTTTCTCAAGTTAACATTCCTGACCAACACCACATATTTATGTGGGACGGCAATTCCTTTCTTCACAAAAAAGACACACGCTTACTCAAATTCAGGTGAAATCTAACAACCAATTAATATTCTTGCTCAGGAAAATATTATTCATTCATCCAGATTGTGGTTAATACTGGTGGGTAAAAAACGACATTAAGAAGATATTGCAGGCAGCCTGTTAACAGGAACAAAAACACAGGATTACAGAGAAGTTATTAGTGTTATTCCTGTGAGCCCTGAAAGAAGCAAAATGCCTAAATTTTCCTATCATTTAATACCAGAAGGCATTGCAGGAGAAAAGATCAGAATGCAATATGGCAAAACACCAAATACCTAAATTAAAGCAAACTGAATAAAAAGACAAAATGTTTTTATGCTGTTAATAAGTGCAAGATCTTATTTATCAACTAAAATCATGAGCTGTTGCTAGACAATGGAGGTCACCTCAGTATATCACTCATCCTTAGTCATCTAAGAGACAAAACTGTGTGCAGTTTATGAAAAAGTTGAATGCAAGTTTAGTAAAATCATTTTAGTAGGTATAAACAAGAACAAGCAGGCTACGAGAGTCATCAGTTGTAATTCCCCTCAAACACTGTACACCTTTTTTCTTCCAGACATTGAGGATTAGCCTTAAACAAGCATGCAAAAACAATGCTAGGCTGTTTTAAGCAACTGAGAGTCTGACCTAAAAGAAAAAAGAAATGAAGGGAAAAAAAATTATTTCAACCTAGCAAAAGAGAGAAGGACTGCAATTTTCCTTTCACAAACATCTGGGCAAACCAGAGACTTTAAAAATGCTACAGAAATTTTTTGATACAAGAACAAACATAGTAGCCAGAAATAAACCTTAGTCAGAATTTTATTCATTTAAAACCTCAACAGGTTGTTCTGCAATGATAGGTTCAACAGAGAATTTATTCAAGTTAATGGAAGGATTACAGAGTGAGGCTGCCTCTCACAATTAACAGCATTCAGCAACGCTGGAAGCCCCCTGCAGTTTATCTACTGATGGGTGACAAGCAGCCAAAAAATCAGGAATGAAAACATAAGTGAATAATTTCAAACAGCAAAACACAAGCAAAAATCATGATGGAAATCAGTAGTGGTTTTTTGCAGGGAGTTATCCATTCACTCAGTGTTTTTAACAGTAGAATCTGGCACCACATTCCAGTTACTGCTGCTGGGTAGATTATGAGTTTTTACATTATCATTTATTACAATATGTGTACCTTTTCTCTTCAACTTCACATGTTATAGATATATTAAAGTTATTTCCTCCTTTCAGACAGAAATCCCTGTATGCAGTTGACAACTACTTTTTTACTTCTGTCATTATAGAGGTATTTTTTTTAAATCACCTTCAGTGTCTTTCTGAAAAAGGTCCGCATATTTTACCCCAAAAACATTTACATTCTTTATCTGATAATCTTTCAGTGTCACTGAACTACTTTGCTCTTGGTAATCCTGAAAACAAAAATCCACAAGGATGGACTCTTTTGGAAACAGAATACATTTAAGGGGCAAAGTGTATAAGCAATATATGCACTTTAGCAAAGCACTTATTCAATAGCACAAGTTTGGCCACCATAGAAAAAAAGCAAAAAATAATCAATAATTAAATCTTATTGAAAAGTATATTAAAAAAATCAAGTTAACATGAAAAAATTAAAGGACATTTTTAAGAGTCTTCAAAATTAAAACCAAAAAAGTTACAGAGACAAAAGAGCCCTTGAAATCAAAAATGTAATTTATTATTAAAGGAAATAGGCATTGATTATTTTAATCCTTCGCAAATTATTAGGCAACCAAAATCCTCCAGCAATTATGTAAGAAAAAAGGATTTAGCAAAACATTAGAAAATAAAGGCTGTGCCAAAAAAAGTGATCAAAAAAGGTTAGAACTAAAAAGAAACAAAAAATCCATGGTTAAATCTGTGGTATGTTACGGGATAATAGGGGCGGCCATTGAGCAAAGCTTAAAACTGTGAGCAGATGGCCCTCTGCTGTTCCATTTGTTTCTTTGCAAACTTTTTTAAACACCACTTTTTGAGAGGTTCTTCTATCAAATAAGGAACTTTGGGATTTTAGTCCAAAAAGAATATTTCATTCCCTGGAAGGAAAGTCTGGCACAAGCAGAGATTGTTTAAGGAAAGAAGAAAAAAATGCAAGTGTCTGATGAAAGTCACTGTTCATTGCAGCAGCTAAACAGCTATCCCAAAAAGAGAGGCTCAAAACCAAAACTGATAAATGCACCAGAACAGCATTTTTCAACATGTCTCTATCACACAGACTAGAAGATCTCAAAAAAGACAACACTAAGGAAAATAGTACTTAGGGCAGTGTTTACGCCATACTCTAGAAATAAACAGCATTGCACCATTTGCCACTGCAGCATCTTTTACAGGTTTGCAATTTTAAACCAGATTCAATCCTGTTTTCCACAAAGGACAGCAAACACAAAAGATAATGCTACGGGGTCAGCAGATCTTCCTATGGAATTGGAATCAGCTTAGAGACAGAAATCTTTCTGATGATTCATTTAATGCTAGATCCACCACTGTGCTGGCTGTGTAGATGTGCATACAGTAATTGCTCTTAAAGGCAGGAACAAAATTAATTCCCTCACTTACACCTCATGCCACTTTTTTTTTTTTAATGTCGAGCAGAACCATCACACAAACCCCTTAGGTGACACAAACAGAAGCACATGGCAGATACAAGAACTGCATAGTCTGTCTTGAACTCATATTATTTAAAGAAAGCAAAACTATTTCTTGTAAACAAAGCAATTGTTTACAATCTGCTCTTAAAAAATCAAAATAAACCAAAGAAAAAACAAGAAACACTTAGCAGGAAAGGCCTGGCCAGCTATCTCCAAATCACAGATAATAGATGATAATGTTAGTCAGCTGACAAACACTGAAATAACTTAGACCAGGATCTCATACATTAACCAAAAACAAAAAAAACAAA
>VXBR01004628.1:0-65711 GCA_013400215.1 Cisticola juncidis | reverse complement strand
AAAAAAAAAAAAAAAGAAAAAAGAAATAATAGAAACAACACCTCAATAATCTCAGAACTACCAGACTGCTTGAAAGAGACCAAATTAATCTTCCTCGGGTTTATGGACTCTTCTCTGCATTCACAACTTTCTAGGAAATCATTTCTATTAGTGTGCCTCCTTACTAAGCACATATCCCTACCTAATCACCTCACCAGGGAATTAACTTTACACATTGAAATCCTATGCATACCTGCTGCAATGCAGAGATATCAAACACACCAATATTTTGAATTCCTTGGAGGAACTCTGGAAGCTTTTCCATGACATGGTGGACTTTATTGAGAAGTGAACTGATACTAGAAACCACATCCAGTAGCATATTTAATGCACTGCCCATCTCAGGTGGTATCTGGACCTTGAAAAAGAAGGAAACAAAACACAACAGAAAATTCCAGTTAGAAACAAATTTTAAGCTTTCAATGAAACACTCAAAATTATTCATTCTTCTTCTAAAACTGATTATACAGTGTTCCTACAAACCATGTTTAACAAAACTCCTTTTGATATAACTCCCCAGCTATTACTAGATTAAGCTGAAGAGAAGTTCTTTGTAATGTAATGTTAGATCTGGCATATGAAAAATCATAAATTAATATTCAGAAAGCATATTTACACCTCCCAAGTTGAAGAGAGCTTTCCAACCCAAGATGCTAAAGGGATCTGTGACCTTCTATCCTTTTAGAATTCAGCGTAAATGGAAACTTTTCCTTCAGCACTTTAAAAATATTCAATGCAGTAATTTCATATTTTAAAAATAATTTGTAAGTTGAATTAAATCTAGAAACCACTTTTATTGGTTAATATGACCACTAAAGTAACTAACTCTCCTGCCACACTCTTCCTGCCTTTGAATTTTCATGCCCAAAATAGCTACGTGCATTTTATTACCTACTTGACCCAAGTTCAATTGGCTGTTTTCTATTTCCACCATGCAAATTCATCATTATGGATTTTCTCTCTGTTCCCTTTGCTTTTGGGGATTAGTTAGATGATATGATAATACCAACTGATTCATTGTTATTTGTCTATGCAAAATAATAAAACCACTATAATCTCATTATGTAGTTTCAGTTCTTCTTCTGTATATCTATTTTATCCACCTTTGTCCTCCTACTATAATGTCTGTGCTTGATCCTCCTCTCAGCCTTNCGCTCATAAAAAAAAATCTTATAATTTAGGATGAGCTGACAAGTTTTTTTACTCTTTGCTAGGACCTCATTAGGTTTCCATAGAGTTCAGTAGAAACACTCATCAGAATAAGCACTTGTTTATTTTCTTCTATTTTTTGTTTTCCTTTCTAGGTTTGCAGATAATTCAGAATGTAAAATATTTTCCCTCTGGTATCTTGATCTATTGTGGGAATTAAATTCTATTTAAAATTCTATGTCTAACATGCCTAACTGAGCATGCAGCATCCAGAATACAACCAGACTCTTATGGCTTTAGAGCAAACCTTTCTTCCTTTCAATGTTATAAGTATCTTTCAGCTATTCATACTTATATTTTGTGTTCTGTCAATCAACTACTCCCAAAAGAAGTGAATAAAATGTCTTCTATCCCATTCAATAATTCTGCTCTTACAGATAAACCCATTATCTCACTTAATACTCATACCAGATTCCAGATTATCTGTAGTTGTATAGACAATACAGTTGTGCTACAGACACTTGCATCCACAGTACTATGAATTCTTCCTAGAAAATATTTTTTCATTCTTGTGATGTGAGCTCCTATGCTGGTTTTAGTTCAAATGTCAGATCAGTCTTCCACTCTTACAAATAATGAAGAGACTAATTGCATGAACTGCAAACTTTGCTAAAGATTAATAAAACTATGTCTTTGACCTCCTGTGTTTTCTGCAAAGCTTTCATAATTAACTCCTCAGTGATCATTTTCCTGAGGAAGCATCAATCAACCTCATGCTTCAACTGTTATATTTTGGGGTGCCAAACCAAGACAAAAAATGCAACATGTCCACTGTTTGCTTGCATGTAGAAAGAATATCTGAAGTAATAATATAATTATTAATCTATGTACCTGTATGTTTCACACTGCCTTCAAATAAAACCATCTTACCTTGTAAATGATGTGACGTACGTTCAAATTTTGTATCATCAATACAAACATGGTATACAAGTCCAGTGTTGGTAAAGAACATAATTCTTCCACTGCCAGAGAAGATCTATTGCTTTCAGGAAACTTTAGTAGCAGGCTAAGTACTTCTTCATCACACCTTCCAGTTAAAGCTACCACAAAGGCACTGTAAAGAATCTATCACAACATATGTGTATTAAAAATTCTTCACTCTGAAATGCGTCACCTTTTTTATAGTCAGTAAGGTGAAAATTTGTGTCACAGTAACGTGACAATTTGCAGACACCAACAGACCTGAAGTAATAGACCATATGGCTTTATATCAGATAGCTATATTCTCACTTTGTGCTCCTTGTACGTATAAAAAGATGAAGTATATTTCTTATAAGGGTTTGCTTTCTTTTTTCACTGTTCAATCATTCATTCTTGAGCATTCATGCCATAAGCAGTCATATTTACAATGCTGAGCACACTCCTTCCAGCAGATACACACCTCTGCTGCAGAAACCCCTGAAGATCAAAATCTAGGCATGTGAATCACTAATATCACAAAATATGGCCCTTCCCTCTTTCAAAGGACACACAAATTTAACACTGAGGAATGCCTATTGGCATAACATCTACTCTGAGCCAGCTCACATTTCTCAGTTAAATACTGTCTTAAAGTACTTACTAATAGCAGCTGAAGAGACAAATGCCTAAGCAGACCTTGGGTGAGACTATAATGAAACCACCTTGGATAATGGCAAGGGACTGAAGTCCAGATATCTCAGAAGTTTTTAGCTACCCATTCTCAACAAGTACAGAAAATTAAAAGCTTTTTAGGAGCCTGTAGGAGCCAAAGTACAGGACTCAAATTTTACTGCTTAGGACAAAATCTGCCACTACCCCCTCCCCTGAATGCATCTCTTGCTGCTATCAGTCAGGGAGAGGATCTGCAAGACAGTCAGGATATGCGATTTAACTCTTTAATTCTATAAGCATTTTCTTTTCCAACTTCATTTTATTTTTGTTATTTTTATTCTGGAACAGAATTTTGCCTTTGTGATTCCACAAGGTTTTCTATATATTTAAAGAATCACTTTTTTGCATGTGCACTCAAGGAACAGAATAAGAACATAATTCTGCGAGCAGTTTAAAATGAATCTGATTTGGACTTCTTGCTGGGGAAGAAATTTGACTGTGATGCAATTCAGAACTTATTTCAAATTTGCCTCACATGAATATCACCATTTCAGTACAGTTTTAACACATTCTATGCTTTATCCCCTAGGTTATGTTCCTCTGAACTTTCCTTGCAGCTTTCTGAGTATCAGAGCTAATCCAAGTCCTACATTCAGTAAATGAATGCTTACAGTCTTCAGGTTACAGGTTTTAAATGACTTCAAATCACTTCATCACATGGCAATGAGCATGGCCAGCACACATCATCATGGCAGACATTATGGGTGAGTACAATAAGCAAAAAAAATTCCCAGGCTTACCCTTACTTTTCCAGAGGCGAGCACTGTAGTAGCATATAATCACAGAAATGTAAGGCTACAATGAGCCTATAGCTATCATTTGGTTATCAGACAGTGGCTGTATAGACAATAAACATAACGGGCATGCCTAAAATAAAGCTCTGAAAAGTACTTGTGCAGCTTTCATAATCAGTAAGACACTGAGGCTTTTAATGCTCCAGATGGACTGGGGGAGAATTTAATCACTAAGCAAACAAAAAATTCTGTATATTTATCCAAATGTGAGATGAGAATGTATATATCTGAGCTCTACACATGACTGGGAAAAAAAAAAAAAGATGGAAAGTAATTTGACAATTCAGCCAATTAGCATTATTATTCCAAAGGATCAAAGGTGCACTGAATCCCATTAAACGGAATTGCTTTCAGATGACTTCTCTCATTACCATTTAGTGGTATCACAATAACAAGCTAACAATAAAGGCAGTCACGCTGCCACAGAGGCAGAAGAACAAATCATCTATAAGTAGTTATGACGGTCTGAACTGCCTTTTAATGCTGCGCTTTTCCCGAGCAGAGCTTGCGATGGTTTCTGCAAGCGGAGCGTCACTGACACCCAGTGGCTGCTTGGCTGAGCTGGTCAATTTACACCAAATGTACCCTCAGCTCCCGAACAGACTCTCGCAGCAGAGAGAACCTATCAGTCAGATGGCATTTCTCATGATTTCAGCTGATCACTGAGATCACAGGAAAAAGCAATTCCCTCAGAAAACTTACAATACTCAAGAGTCAACAACTCAAAGTGAAAGTAAAACAAGACAGTGGTAAGATAATGCAAGAACAGTGAGGAACACACAAAGAAATTTAAAAAATATATACATAAGACAACCCCATACTGCAAGGAGCAGAGGTGGGAAGGTACAAAATGACATCTCCAGAAACCCTCATCTTTTCTACAATACTGAGACAGAAAAACTCAAATTCTGTGTCAGCACAAGAGGGTAAAACATTGCTGAAAGTAATGAAGCAGTGCCATTTAGACCAAAGGAATAGTGCTAATATATTGATCCCTTAATGCTTTATTTAAAATCACTTTATTACTTTAAAGTCCTAAAACTACCGAAGTATTTTACATGGAAGTGATAAGTGAAAATATAAGAGTCCACACAAACAACATAGCTTGTTCTGCTTCATCTATCACATCATGCTATAGGTTGGCCCACTAATTTGACACCTCTTTTTGATCTTTTACCTCTGAATGAGAGACACTGGCTTCCAAGAGGGTATTGAGAGTTTCTTCAGAAATATTGACAGAAGAACCAACATCCAACTTCAGCTGAGTAATATTCTGCACAAAATCTTTGACTTTCACATCTGGAAGAGAAAGAAAATAGTACCAAGGGCACCAATTTGATTAATTAGATTTCCTACAGACTGTATCCTTTCCATTCAATTCACTGTGTGTGAAAATATTTCCTTAAGTCAATAGTCTCCATAAACAGTGTCCCATTGAATTTGAAAGAACAAAGAAAATTATTGTCCTATGAAATTACACTAGAGTGACTTATTGAAAAAGTGAAGAAAACTGGAACCCACCATTCATAAGATTAAAACTGCTGAGGAAAGCTGCCGCTGGATTTCCCGATAATTGTAGCTCCAAATTTTCAGTCACCCTGGAATGACAGCCTTAGTTTCACAAGTCATCAGAACCAAGTCATTGGCATTTCCATACATAAACACACACACAAATGGTGAAACAGAATTAAAAGAGGCAATAAGGCCCCGTTATGCTCTGTGTGCACACACTGTGCACGCAGTCAGCACCTCCACAAACCTCATGTGGTGTTTATATGTTGCAGTGGTCATCATATTTTATGCCTAAATGAGACTGTATATGTAGAGATACACTTAGATATCTCTACATATATGCCCTAGTAGAGATAGATTCCCATAGTGACTAAGGGCCCTAGCAAACAGTAGCATATGGAGGACAGGTCTAGTAGTATCTCACTTCCATGTTTCTCACTGAACACTCATTTTTAAAACCTAGAGATACAATTCACTGCAGTTCAGGGTGAAAAAAAATGTCTAATTATAATTTAAGTAACAAAGAGTATGCACACAGATATGATTTTCTCTTCAAAACTATATATGAGCCCATGGTATTTAGGAGCAGCATCTAGGCTCAAGGTCTTCTGTATTATTACTCTAATTCACAGACACCATTCAAGCCTGTTATGCAAACAATTCAACAGTCAAACCAGTAAAGAAATTATTATAACAATGTCTACTTCTAGCTGACTGCAAATTTGAAATACTAGGTAATAGCAGCTTTACTTAAAATCTAATGGCTTTCCCCAAGCAAATAACAACTATCAGAAGTTTTTTGGAGTTCAATCACATCAGTTTCCAATCACTGGACTGTGTTTCTAACTCTTTGAACTGCTGATCTGATCTGAATGCCTAATATCTCACAAAAATATATTCAGCTATTGAGATGAAAAGTTGTATCAAAAGAGCTATAAATAAAAAATTTGGATATTAAAATTTGTACCTAACTGCAGCTACAGGAAATTGAAAATTTTCTCAGTTGTGATACAAAGCATTCAGCTGGTGGAACAGCAAGATCTGCTGCAAGTGCTTGGCAAAATATGTAAGGGCTTTTGGAAATATTCAGTTATTCTAATTATCTTAAATAACTTGTACATTTTTTTCCACTCACTTTTAGGTTAAATGAACCAAACTTTAAAAGACAGTATTTCTCCTGTAATTACTTAATTTAGAACACAGACATATGCACAGAATAACATCACTAATGATGAAAAACCATTTGGGGTATCAAAATATGAAAGGCTTTACATTTGCAGTCGTCTCTGGATGTTCCCCAACATTAGCTGGCATTCACAGCTGTCACTGCTGGTATTCTGGAAGGCTCCCACAAAGCTCTCCAGAGCACTGGAAAGTTTTTGGTTTATATATGCCATACTCTCACAATCCCCCTTGATGAAAGCAGGCAAATATCTTCCAATATCCTGCAGCACACAGTGATCACATGGTTAGTAAATTCATGAGGTTGTTGTAGTTTGAAGTAGTAGGTCTTGGTAACGAGGTGATTCGTATTTTCAAAGGAGAATATGGGTAAGGTATTATTCTCTTAGTCATTGCATGATTAACTGAAACTGGATTAAAATTAAACATTTCTAAGAACCAAGGAATTTTCAAATATTTGAGTTTTGGAAACAATCAGATTGGGAATTCGAACTAGCCTGTCAAGGAGAGACATCCACTAATAGAAATGCCGACCTTTTAAAATTTGTTTCAAAATTAAATGAACCCTTCTTTTTCTTTTTTTTTTGTTTTATTTTAGTCTGACCACTTATCTTTTTCAAAAAAGTGTTTTGAGCAACATCAGTTTCCGTTCAACAAACCAAAATACTTGGATCCTCATAGCCAAAGTCTTTCATGCATTATGTTCTGTATAGTATGCACTTTGATATTTTTCCTGAATATTTACAATTTTGATTTTGCAAAGCTTTTTTAATATTTGCAGAAGTAGATCATAGAAGGGTGGTGGCAACACAAACACATTTGGCCTGCTTTGAGATACGAGTAACACCTCTTGTCATCTGTTTACTTCAACATATTGCTGTTCCTATCAGAAAAATGTCCATATAGACAAAGCAGCAGAACTATTTAACAAAAAGAAGACAAATTCTATGCTAAAAGGCATGACTTTAGTATTTTGTCTGTGTACATACACATCCAAAGGCCTGCTTCCAACTCGGGGTGAGTATGTGCCAAATATTACTCTCACCTGCTGGCAATTTCACGTTAAAGAAAACCAGGCTGAACCCAAGTGGTAATCATAACTGCTATTTCACCTGGAATTATTCTTGCCAAAAAAAATTTATTTGTTTCTAGTTTAATTTCACAAATGTTCCTGTGAAAATTTAAAAGCATAAATGTACTATAACTCATTGAACTAGCAGAATGACAGAATTCAAAGAAATTAATAATCGGCTCCTGTTTGACATTGATTGACAATCCAGTTATCCTAGTTATAGGACTTCTAATAATTCAAAGTCATCCTTACATCTTCTAAAGCTTACCAATGTCTATTTAAGGAATTTCTTTTGGGTATCTCTCTCAAAATTACCAGAGCTGTAACTATTTAAACCTCAGGTTTGTATAGCCACTGTGGGAACTTGTCATTCAGACAGTAGGAAAAAAAAGGAAACTTTCATTAGTCTCCGAAGTTTAATGCATTTTGTAAGGTACACTTCTAGGTGAGGAAATCATTCAGACCTGGTAATGATCCTGAACCACAGCAATCCCTTCAAAGACAGAGAGGAGCAAGTGACTCATTAATCCATCTTTACACTTTGCAATGGCACAGAAAATGTTGTTAAAGACAATGGGTTCTTCTGTAAGAGAAAATGTCCAGATTTAATCAGATAAAACAAACAAACACACACCAAAAAAAAAAAATTGCAATCAAATTTAAAGTTAGTCAACAAATAAGGGAGAGAGTTTTTTAAAAAAAGCAAGGAACATCTGATGTGTTAAGGCACAGAAAAATATTTCTAACTTAATTTTTGTGTCATTTCAGAGGACAAGAAAGGCTGGTTTGACTCAGTTTCAGTTACTCTTCTCCATTATATTTCCCTGATCAATAATAAGAACATATCTACCTGCTAGAGAACCACAGAAGAAAATTTCATATTTGCCTTTCATGAGCAAGAAGCATAACTGTGAGAAGCTGAGTGAGTATACTACCTACATCTACCTTTTCTTTGGGCAGGCTCCCTTGATGCTATTTCCCTGTAGGAACACCTGGGTGTTATTAACCCTCCGGTGAGCAGTAACTTTCAAACCTAAACTAAAAGGGGAGTGAAACAGCAGTGCATAAGCATTTTCCATATCTTAGGATAATGAGCCAATATAGGATGATAGTATTATCCCCATGGTCATCCGTGGAGACCATCTCTACCCAAGCTTACAGCCACCATATTCTTGGAAAAAGGCTCCTTTCTGCTGTCTGCAGTTGGTTTGTACATGGGATAGTGGTGAAGGAATTTGACTTGACTGCTGAATTCTCATTCAATACCAAGGTAATTTTTTCAACTATTTTTTTCCTTACGTTTGGTTCTTAAGTCAAGTAGAAAGAATAATAAACATTAAACACTGCTTCTAAAACAAGCAAACCTTGATTTTTCTCATAGAAGTAATATAGTACAATTCCTCAGCTCAAACCAAATGAAGCAGTTTTCATCTTTTCTCATTAGGTTTCATAATGTTTTCTGTAACAAATTAAACATTATGAAATATTCCCACAAAGAGAGAATTGAAATGAGAATGACAGAAGTTTAGTTCCCTAATCTCAGTTCTCTCAATAAACAGACTGTTCTCAGAGGTCAAAGACAGAACATCTGGCTACACAAATTCAGTATCACTTATCCTAACTCAACATCACTACTGTTTTACTCTTTGGAACTACATCCGTCACAGGAGTGTGGAGAAGACTGCAAAACTGGGTTGTAATCACATTTTACACTCTTTTAAAAATTAATGTAGTGTAAGACATTACAGATCTCATCCCTTGCTCTAGAAGGGCAGGTTAATGTCCTCCAATTGCTCTTTGCAAACAATTCTGGGCATAGTTGGCTAAAATATGAGCTTTGAAAAAAGCTCTTTCAAACTTTGAAAAGTGTTGGCTTTTGTTTTCCAAAGAAAACATAATATGAAATTATACTTGGGTCAATATAGAGCCTTTCAATATGGTGCACAACTTAGGAGCAAATATATAAGGAATAAAACAAGATAACACATTAAAATTTGAACACTTCATTGAAGGTGAAGTTTTTCAGCTACAGGTAGCCAATTCACTGACATGGCCAGAAGTGGGAGATGATACTTCCTTTAAATACTTGCCCCACTTTTCCTTACCGTCACTACATGCTGCTCTATGGCAAGTCTGGCTCCTTAAGTCATAGTTTTGTTGTTCTTTTATTTTTTTATTCAGCACACAAGCTGAGGAGGAGCAGCAAGGTGTCCTGCTTTCACTGGGATTTTAAATCTCTGCAAACACTCCAAAAAGAAATCATCATTTTGTATGAACTACATCATTTTTTTTTCTGTGCCTCCATCGATTTAATTTCTAGGCATCAGTATGCTTGCAATGCTTGGCATCACCTAAACATTTTTGTACAAAAGTTTGCTTAGAGTAAAACCTTAACAGCACTAGCACATGAGGACTCAGAGTCACTACTGTGGTAACCAACCTGAAAAGATTTTGAGAATACTCAAAATGGTAAATTGCAATTTCTGCAATAGTACGACATTATCAGGGTGTAAACGTTCCTGAAGAATGTTGCAGGTTTTAGATGCTCTGTAGAAACATCAATAAGAAAACATTATTTTCATTCCAAGCATACCACAGAAAAATCTCAAGAAGTGACAATGCACAAATGCAGTCTTCAATGAACCACGCAAGGAGTTCAATATTAACAATTAATACGTTTGTTTGAACTATTTCAAAATCAGAATACTTCCATGTTAAAAAAATATACACTAAGAGTGCTAGAAAATACCTTCAGAAAATAAGAAAAATCAAAAAAGCTTCAGAAATAGTGAGAGCCCACAGGATACGGCTGACTTGATGGCAAAGTGCAGATAATCAGCATGTAGGGAAAATAAACCACTTTTCTAGTACTTGCTTTTGATGTTTTTCAACAGATTGGGTTCACACTTGACCCTGATGGACAACGATTTTATGTATTTGCATAAAATTAATCATAAAGGTCAAAATACCACATCAGAGCATCAACTTTACAATGCCATTTCTCAGCTGGTTTATGTAAGTAGGACCAGTAGCTCCACCAGCAAGATACTCTTAGAGCAGTTTGAGGAACCAACCTGTGGGCTCATTTGATATTGTTTCAATGCAGCAACTTCAGTCTAGTGGCCTCTTTATTAAGTAAGCCATCAGTAAATCTGAAGCAGTTTCTTTTGCTTCTTGATTACAAATGATCTGAGTAATCTGGCAAAAAATTATCATGGGCCCAAGATTCCTTCAGAAATTGCATTTGTAAATTGAAAAACTTAACACAATCACCATAACATAAGACATCAACAAATTTAAGTTAAAGAAACTTTGTTCAGCTATATTGGGATATTAGAAAAAACCTCCACACACACCACAAAGAATTAGGCCCAAGCATTCCTTAACATTTTGCTCCATAGGCAAAAAAGACTGCCGCCTGCCCATTGGTGGGGGGGGGTCAGTTTTCAGACCCACAAGGATTTTAAAACACAAATATCCTCAAATATTTGTTTCTAGAATAGCTCCAAAGAAACCAATCCAAGTATCAATACATATGATTAAACATATATTGGAAACATAAACTAAACACAGCAATCTGGTTCACACAACATATTATGTGTTCTGCTATCAAATACAGCTGGTCTGAACAACACAACGTGGAATAAATCTGAAATGAAACATAGATTAACAAAAGTTTTCACTGAGCTGTTCATAAATAGAGAGCCTTACTGTCACTGTCAGCACACTTCCCAAAACGAGTACATAGAAAACACTCACCTCAGTCCTGCCATTACATCCTTATGCAAATTCATTAGTAAGAATTTTATTTTATTCCTGTCACGTTCTGCAGTAGACTGAACTATTATTTGCAAAATCTCTTGCATGATCTGCAGAGTTCTGCTTTGGTACTGAGTAGGAATGTCTGTATATGGTGCATTATAAAAAAATGAATCAATGAAGTCAACTCTATGAAGCTCAGTATTGTTTTTATGCAAAGTTTCTTCTACAACATCAAGATCAGCAATTATATGAAGGAGGCTGTTTAGCATAACTGGAAAAGCAGAGTGAGTATTATTCAGTTTCTCTCTGCTAAAATGACTGTCACCAAACAACAGATCAGTGTAGTCTTTCTTAGACTTATTTTGGAATAGCTCCAGAAAGGCAATAATATCTTTGACAGCCAGCAGTAGGTCAGTTGATGAACTTTCATCAGTCATAAGGAGAATTAGAGCATGCATTATTTTAGAATAATTTTTATTGTTACACTCGCATAGAATGTTCTTTACAATGTCTTCTATATCTTCAAAATTTCTTGATATAGCATCTAAAGATGATGTCTTAAACTGCTCTAGTAAAACATCAGGAGCCATTGAAGAGAATTGTCCAGTTGCAAACTTTAGTATTTGAGACTCTTGTTCTAGCACCACAAGTAAATGCCTAACACTAAAATTCAGCAATAAGTTTTCAATGCTTGTAACTACAGGAAACCAGAAGTTCTCAAAGTTGTCAGATATACTGATGTTTCCACTTAAAGCTGATATTGTCATAAGCATTGCATGTGTCTGGTTTCCAACAGATGACAGTGTCATTAAAGGCTGAATTACAGAAAGAAAAGAAAGGACAGCTTCAGTATTCAGGAGTCTAGAAACTTCACTGGTCATATTCTCCACATCGGCAAGAATGCTCTTAAGTGATGTTCTTGACTCTCTGTTCCAGCTTAGGCCACCATAAAGATTATCCAGCTGTTCAAGAAGACTTTTGGCCATCTCCATTTCTGACACTGAAATGCTGCCCAGAGTTTCTACAATTTGTAAAGCCATTTGGCTCTTTGGTGTGGAGGAACAATTGTTTGCATGTGTAGTGTTCACCTGCAGTGGCACAGCATAAAGGGACAGCTCATTCCAAAAATCTAGCAACTCTTTGAGAACTGAGCTATTTATATGATGGAGCTCAGAAAATTTCAAAATTATAGAGTTCCATTCTTTCATCTGATGAAAAAAGCAAGTCAGATTGTGAATGATATCCATCTGAATGTCCTCCATAGAGCAAGCAAAACTGTCATCCAGAGTGATGAGTTTAAGCTCCTTAATGACTTCGATGATTGCATTGTAATGAAGAATAGAATTGGAATGCACAGAGTCGCAAGGTTTAACAGTGGAATCACTCTGAGGGGTTGCTGTTGTGAGAGTCCAACAGAATGCTGCAGACAAACAAACAGAGGCCTCTCCAGGTTCATCAGAGGTGTCTGACAATGTCTCCAGCAACATCAGAAGATCTTCTACTTGATTAGAGAACTCCTCATCAGTAAACATTGACATTTTTTCTTCCTGAGTCAGTATGAAAGCATGTATTTCAGTTAGTGCTTCTGTGATGTTTGCATGAACCAATCTTTCTGTAAGGCTGATGACATCAAAAAGAAGATTGAACACATCTTCTATATTGTAGAGTTCATCTTGTTCAAAAAGCTGTGTTATTTGGCGTATACCAGTAAGGTTCCAGTTACGTGATATGTTCACAAATGCATCCCACCAGTCTGTTAAAGTACCTAACTCAGAGTTCTCAAGAGAAAAAGATTTGATATTTTTGAAGAAATTTTCCATGTTCTCTTGGACCTGTTTGAATCTACTTATCAAAAACTCAACATCCATGTCTCTCATGTTTTGCACCGAGGTAACCATATTCTTTAGAAACTCCTCTTCATCTCTTAATGGAAAGACAATAAAAGTAGGAGAATTGAAAATTTCAAGTGCCTTCCTTACCAGTTCAATATTCATACCTGCTGTTTCTATCAATTTCTGAGGAAATATTTTGTGTTCATTCTGCAAGTCTGAGTCAAGTTTTCTAATCATATATTGAAAGAATTCCATCAGCAAACTGATATTTTTCCCATGCAGGAACAGTTCCATCTCATTGTCCAAATGAGAGGAGCTGTTTTCTTGGACTTTGAAAGTTTTGTTTTTCAGAAGACTTTGAATTTCTGTCAAAATTTCCACTGACATAAGATGAATGTGGTGAAAAGGCTTAAGGAGCATTCTTGAAGTCGTGTTAAAACCATGGGGAGACTGACTGAAATGGGTCTTATTTGACATATACAATGAGCTCCCAATTAAATCACTGTTAATGGTTTGTATTTGCTCTCCAGAAATATTTAAAAGTTTAAAAGTAAATTCAAGCACATTAATGTCATCTTTTACATAAAATTCAGGGAAAATAAATTTCAAAGTTTTTGCCAAGATATTGAAATAAACACTTACACAAATCACATCAGAACCACCTAGGGAACATTCAGGGAGTGTCAAATTAAAAACCAAATTAACAAAGTCCATCACATTCATTAGCTTAGCATCTGTTTCAGCATTTCCCAGAGACTGCAGAAGAAATAAAACATGTTTTGCACTTTCAAGGTGGGAAGGTGACTTGTATTTTTCAGTGAGATTACTTAATCCATGTACCCATGTGTTACAATTCTCTGCTTCATCCATTGTCCTATAAAGGTTTAGAATGGAGTTAAGATGAGATGAAAAATTTGTTTGCAAGTAGCTTATGTCTTTCGCAGTACTGTCCAAAATGAATTTGGTAATATTCTGGAAAATGCTGACACAAACCATACGTTTATCTTGAGGTACACTTTTTAAAAATGCAGATGTGTCATTTATTTCAGTGAGAATAATTTCAAGTTCCTTTTGGGAGAGCTTAAGAATAGTAGAAAGGGAATTTCCAATGGAAAAATCACCTGCACCCTTATCTTCTCCCTCAGATTCTCCTGAGATAGAGGCATCAAGCCAAGAATTCAGAAACTCTTCATTAACAATCTTCAGTAGAGATTTCTGCATTTTAGTTACCATGATACCCATTGTCTCTAAAACACTTTCTAAACCGCTATCTTTAGGCAAGTTTGTGCCATCAAACGCATTGTTAATTATACTTTGAAGATTAACAAGGAATGCCTCAAAATCTTTCAAGTCATTTAAATTGCCCCATTCCTGAAATACAGCTTTTAATAGCTTCATTGCTGCACCTGTAGCTTCAACAATAGCCATAGCTGTATTATTGCACAGTTCATCTTGAGTTACATTTAAAAGGTTTTCAGAGAGATATGCCAGATCATCTCTTAGGCAGACAAAACAGGTTGAATTCAAATCTAAGATTTCTGATGCTTCTTCAAAGATCTCTGTCCATGCTTGAAGCCATGAAAAAGTGCAGTGCAAAGCAGAAGGCACACTTACCTTACCTCCCCAGATTGTTACATTAGACAGGACACTGTCCAATGGAAGCAGAAGCAAATTATAAACCTCCTCTGAATGTTCTGCAGAACTCGTGTTTGCTAGATAAAAATCAGTGCACCCATTATTTACCAGGCATTCTGGAGGCAGATCAAGAAACTCTTCCAAATAACACAAGACAGCTGTTTGGAGCTCTTCATCTATAAACAAAGTTTTAAGGCGGCTCAGGGTGTCATAAACAACTTGTATATCTTTTTTTCCATTCTGTGCAAGAAACTGTGCCTGCAATTCTGTGAAGTTGTAAATTGATTGTAATTTTTCACAGAGAGACTTACTGGTGAGGTTCCAGAGAAGATCGAAAGTTTCAAACAGAAAATCAAAAACTAGTTCCTTATTTTGCAAATCATGCCATACTTGAGAAGATGAAATACTTTTTGAAGTCTCATAAACAATTTTTAACAGAGTGTTATTGCTCTTAATATTTAAAATCACATCATCATTCTGGTACAGAGAGAAAATTTTTGGAACAAGTGAGGCCACACTAGTACTGTTTAATTTTTGGATATTTCTGAGGAAATCATGCACAATTTCTCCTAATTCTTGTACTTTATACATAAAAGTTGCATTTGAGAGAAATAAAGAGGAGGTATTACTCATTCCAGGAATTGTACTAAATGGCACATTGACAGGATCACCAGACAATGATCCAGCTTCATAGACATTTCTTTGGAAGTACCCACTTAAATGTTTTAAATGGTCCAAAGCAGTAATATTTAACTCTGGCCAACCAGACAGGATGTTTTTGAGAAACACCATAGTTCTATTGTAGATTTTATTTTCTGTAATAGAAGATAAAATTCTAGATAAGGTCTCAATTACCTCTTCCTCTTCTACTTGACTCAAGAGAGAAACCCTAGAATCAAGTTCATGGAATACAATTTCCACTATATGCCAGAAAAGTTCTATCTTCTTTTTTGTCCAGAAAGTCTGAAGAGGCTGGAAACTTTTTTGTAGCTCATTATGGAGTTCAGACACTGCAAGTGAGAAATTGGTGGCAGATTCCTCCCCCTCAGCAAAGTTATTTATCCATATAATTGCATTATTCAAGGCATTTTCAATTAAAGACTTGTTTGAAGAAACTGAGAAATCAAACATTATAATTTTTTCTATTACTTCTACAAGACGAAAAAGATGATCCCTATTCTTTTCACCAGAAATCCTCACGTTTTCTTTTGTCTTCAAAAACTCTTTGAAAGATGTCAAAATCCTGAAAAATTAATCATAAGGTTTTTTCTTGTTAGTTATCTAGCAGGCAGACAAGAATTTTTAAACTATATATTATTTAATTTTAGAGTCTATATTTATTTACTTAATTCAAGGAAATTCCAAATATAATTTAAATATCAGTCACAAATTAATCACCACAAAACCTGAATTAGCAAAACTTGACAATTGCTTTGGTTTTCAAAAAGTGTGAAAAAACCCTACTGGAAAGTCCCAACATCATTCAAATCAAAACCTGAATGTAGACAGCAGTTAAAGAATTGTGTATTTATCAGTACTTATAATCATGTTTGTAAACCATAGAAAGTCCAACACCTTTGAGTACATCACAATTTCAGCTGCTGAAAAGAACAAAGGCTTTAGTTCCACAGGCTAATTGTTTTACAGACAAGAATGTATCAATAAAATTGATCAAAACACCTGATTTTCTATGAATTCTAAAGAATTCTTTGTTTTCTCGTAATTATTGAAAGCTAAAACATTCCAATTGACTGCCTGATAGCTGAACACTGCTATTTTAATGTCTACAAAATCATGAAATCACAGTGAAAATTGGAATGCACCAACTGATGTTTTTATTGTGTCAGTATTATTTATAAAAACAAAAACAGATTACTAACTCCATAAGAGGAGGTGCATGGAAAAAGAGCCTTTGAATCTAAAGGCCTCAAGCAGAAAGTATCTTTTCCTTAAATATATTTTCTTTCTCTCCAGACTCTGCAATCAACAGAGGTAGAGCACAAAAATATTGTGTACTGCAAATAAAAGGATGCTAACTGCTAAAAAATACTTTGTTGTTGCTTACAACTGCAGCAGCACAGCAGTTTCCTTTTATAAATTAGAACCAAATTTCGAAAAACCCTGCTAAATTTTTTAACAACTTGACTGCAATCTTTCTCCTACAAGTTGATAACTGATTGCTTCTTTCAGATTCATCCTCACATGTTGATTTGTATAACATGGACCGTATCTCCTCCAGTTATAGTGTTTGATATGAAAAAGTAAGTACAAGCAATGAGAAACTGAGGCCAATATTATAACTTCCAGAAGCAATACAAGTCATCCAGTGTGCCATTAGAAAGAGGGAAGTTTTCCATCATTTGTAGCTGTTGCTGCAGGCTCCTGTTGCAAGATCTCCTGCACAACTGAATTTGACTTCTACAATTAAAACTAAATATTTCTCATGCATTGGAATTGCTATACATGAGAAGTATTACTGAGTCACACCAATTACTTGTGGGAATTAAACTTTGTTTGCAGAACAAGGTAAAGAATTCAGGTCCTAGTTCAAACTGCCAATTATCCACAGCTGCTGATTTCTGTGAGTCCTGATCATGTAGTAGTCAGGTCCTCTGCTGAACCTGTAGGAAGCTACACTCTGAAGCACAAACTTAATTTCTTTTCCAGAATGTGTAGGCATTAGAAAAATTATTTGACTGTATACAAGGTTTTGAACTATAGAATAAAAATAAAATCACAAAACAGACAAGAATCAGGAATCAATTAAATGCAAAGTGGAAACAAATATTCAGTTTGATCTAATTTTATAAGACAAGTTGCAGAAAGATAAGTATAACTTACCAATCATGAGATGAAACATATCCTTCTGAAAAATAGGCATCTAACTTCTCATTCCATTGCTGGATCAGGGTATTTATCTCTGAGAAATGTTTCCTGACTTCCCTGTCATCTAGAAATTGAGACATTAAATCAGCCATGATTCTTCTAAGTTCCAAAAGGAGATTCTGAGAGAGACTGCTGCTGCCGAGCCATTGCTCAAGTATCTAATGGATTGAATACAAAACAGAACATCTCGTTAATCAAAGCTTTCTTACTTAGGCAGTACACAGAATTTGCATGTCTTTAAAAAAATTCACATAGTCAACAATACCGAAATCTCCCCTTAACAACCTCTCTAGACTCTGAAGTGACTGACATGACAAAGGTTGATTTTCAATACAATTTTGACTGACATGCAAGTTGGCAATGTAACAGGCTATAGCACACAGAGAGCTGACATCCGACACGGTCATTCCTAAAGACCCAGAAATGGAAAAAAGATGGACTGAGGCTGAAATCAACCAAAAAGCTGACCTCCACAGCCAATTACTCAGGCTTGCTTTACCAGACTTCTGCCTACACTTCCAATATGATGGAAGATCGCAGCCTTAACATTTTTGGAGTCCTGTAACATGGAGATGGTGAAGGAACCTGCATGCTCCCGTTGTGTAGCCCAGAACTAAGCATAACAAGGCCTGGCCAAAACTACTGACTTCTCTCCTTTCCTTCACCATTACCTTTCTTTTTAATGCCAGGTGAATATAACAGATTTACTTTAAGAGATATTCTGTTCACCAAGATAATACACAGTGGCCAGCTTACAGTATTTCTGGTTACCATAAGAACATCAATCCTTGCTAAGAGTTTTAAAATCATGGCTGAAATTATTACTGGATTTTTCTACATAGAAATTAGTACATTAGTTTTGGCAATCACATTTAATTATTACCTCCTGCTTCATACTTCATCATACAGCAGGGAAACCTTCTCAAAGATTATATTTTTGAGGAAATACACTGGAAGCTATACATGTTTTCTTTAGATAATATTGCAAACATCTCCAGAGCAGCTTGATACATGATTCTTCTTTTTTTTTTAAATGGAGAAAAACATCATATTTCAGAATAAAAACAAATACCAGTGTTAAGGTAGCTAGGTGGTTTTCTTAGGAAATATTTCAATTCTTCTTTCTTTCATCCATCCAACTACACATATGTCATTGGAGATAACACATGCCAAGCTGTTCTACCAGATCAGAATTTAAGATGCTCTGTTGGAGGTATACTTTTATCTCGCTTCAGCCACTATTGCTGAGACAGTGAAAGGAATTAATAAATAAATTAACTATATATCAGTGGAGGTGTCTAGTCACTTTTCAGTTTTGTTCAACACTCAGTCTCAGGTGAAGCAGTAAATGTTTACCGGAAAAGTAAACAGCTTCCTCTGACAGGTCTCTACATTGCAGTATATTTCATTACAATCCCCATTAGATTTCAAATATGAGTCTCTGTTAATGAGAAAATCTGATTAAGTGGACAAATGATGATAGATTATACTTCCACTGTAATGATTCTTTATAAGGATTGTTTCATCGTATTAGCAAGAAAGTTCATGAAAACACAATTTTTATAGATAACTCAGATCTTTTAACTGAGTTACTGCTGACAATCTAGATGCAAAAACTAGGAATTCAATCCATTAACTTATTAAAGTTACCAGTGCATAGAGTTTGAACTTGCTGACAGCATGAACAAGATACAGTTTGGCCTCATGCTGTGCAGAATTACAGCCCTCTCCATTATTCTCTTTGTTTGCTTCATCTTCTGCGACAAGAGCCAGAGCAGAGCACACAAACTGCTCCAGTGTCTCTCCTGTGGGAATCTGGCAAGGACACAAGAAATTGATGAGTACTTCAAGAGTGTTGCTGAGTGTTATCTCTCCTATCAATTTACTTATCTAGCGAAAATAACACACAGCCTCTTCAGCAAGAACAAAGCCCATTTAACCCAGCCTCATATTCACTGGCACAAAGTACTCCACATGCAGGTTGCTGTATAAAATACCAGTGTCCCCATTAAGGTGCTCATACAGCAGGCAGAATGATGAGACTTGTATATGCAAGGAATTTTCACCTTGTAGCTACACTAGTATTGCTAATTCTGCAGTAAATTGCAGGCTGGTGCTGAACTAACTTGACTATGATACAGTGTCCCTAGAGCAGAATAACTATATTGAAACAACTGCACAAGTATAAAAATTACTGATATAAAAAGCATTTAGTACAATGATACACCTCAACCAATGATTACATGCAGCATACTGGTTTTAAATTTAGGTTGGTGGGTTTCAAGAGAGTGGCCAAGAGAACACAATTGTTTCCTCATAGACTAATTTTTAAATTCTGTAATGAAAGATTAAATATTCCCAAGCCTATAAATATTATTAAAGCTTACAAAAATAATGCCACACATTTTAATTCTGTTACTGCCTTTCTGAGAGACTTTACACCCTTGCTCCTTTCAACTTTGGCCAGAGAATTCATGACAAGTTTTGCAGGTGCTTTGATACCAAACAAAATGGGGCATTAGGTACAGAATTGAAGTGCTTGAAACAAACATTGTCCAGGCTTCCAAACATTTGCTTTCACAGTTTTTGATGGTCTTCAGTGGTCCAACACAAGCACAAAACATTGAGATACTAGTTTAAATAGCTGGCAAGTGGGTAGTCTGGGATTTCACAGTCAACCATAGCTACCAAACTGCCATTGAATTCAGTTCATTTGATGTAACAGGCCATGACTGATATTTCATTAAAAGACCATTCAAAAGTCAAGGGTTTTTTTGGGGGATTTTGTGTTCCTTTTTTTTTTATAATTTATCCATTTGTTTAAATCAGCTACGTTTACAATGAGCACTTCTGGATTGTAACTCTAAATTGTACTGCTCTGCAAAGAACAAACAGATTTCACATAAATACCAACATGTTCTTTTAAAGAAACTGTAGGCTTAAGTACAAATTCAAAATATGAATTTGTACAAATTCAAAATGATTCAGTTTTCTGCAGTTCAAACTAGACCATCATAACAGAACACTTTGGTCTAGAGGATAGGTTAGAACACCCTGTCTGAAGAAAGATTTTCTTCTAAATGTGATGCATCACCAGGATGTTTGATTAAGCACCACTGAGACAACTCAGTCTAGTATATTCATATCAAGATTGCAAAACTGAGAAGAAAGGACTCTTGGTCTCCCTTAACTTACACACAGAAGAGACAGGCATTCTTTGTCCAGCAAACCAGATGAAAAATGCTACCAGACAAACTAATCCTGCCAGACTCAAATCAAGGATTTGGTTAAAAAAGCTTAGTGGAGCAATCCTCAGAATTCTCTACAGGATGGGATAATAAACTCAGGATTCTGACATATACAGTTCTGACTTCAGAGAAGAACAAATTTATTCGTGTACACAGCTAGACCTATCAGTATCTTCATGTGCAGTGATTTCAGCTAAAGCTAACCACATTTATTTGTTGGGAATGAAACCAGAATATTTACAACCTTGTAGCTGCTTCACAAAGCTAAGCTACTGTAATGCATGAAAACACATCCAGGATACAAATTTAAAAAATATTAAAGAGAAGGGCACCAAAATATTCAACTGATTTACCTCTGTTAATTGTGCTGTATAACTTAGCAGCTTCTCAACATGAGGGCCAGCAAAACCAAACCTGGATTCAAGTTCTGCTTTCACAGCATGTGGATTCCACAAAACATCCCCAAAAGAAAGATTATATTGAAAACCTGTAAGAAAGGAAGTTTTTTGTTTATGTAATTTATTCTTTTTGTTCATGTTGCTTTTTGGTGGTTCACACTTGTTGAGATCCAAGTAGTACCATATTCCCAGCTTTTATGGGGACTGCAGGATGGGTGCACCTGAACACCAATTTACTTAGGATAAAATCCATGATTGCAGCAGTGTTGAAGCCAGTTAATGTGATGGCACTTCAGCAATGGATATGGTGATGGTGGGATGCCCCTTTAGTGATTGCCAGCAAACTCAGTGGGGTGCCATTCTGAACTGCACACAGTCACACAAAGGGGTGTGAATGGCATGGGTGTGAATTAGTACTGAGAGTGAGAGCAACAGGAGAATACCAGAATTTCCAGAGAAATCAAGTTCATCCTCTGTGCCAGGGCTCCAGAACACCGGCTTTGTCCCATGTCAGCCTTCATTTTTGCACTTGAAGTGGGATTTAAACTGTATATTACTTTTAGCTTGACCTTCCACACCAAGCAGACAGCTGCACCTATACATTATGGGCTTCAGTTTGCCATGAAACTTGCTCCTGACTTTTTCTTGTTTTCCTGAGGCCAGCCTACCTTCTCCAATTAAAATCAACTTCCATAGTGAAGCAGCAGATGGAGAAATGTAACCCTTCAGCTGACAGCAGACGTTATGAGACCAGAAGAAAGAAGTTTAAACCAGTCATAATGTTTAACATGTATGTCCAAAACAAAATTCTCTCCATCTATCAAATAGAAGAAATTTTCCCTTGTACTGATTTAGTCTCTCTCCAAAATTAATTGCTGAAAGACCATTCTAAACACCATGTATTAGACCAGTTTATCTGATAGTTTCCAGAGTCTGATAAAGTTTAGTTATTAGAATTGGTATTTAAAAAGCAGATCAGTAAAGAACTGGGTTAGCAGTTCACCCATATAGTTTAGTCCCTGTACGTCAGGAACTTAACAGAAGGTCCAACTATCATATATATACTATCATACATTTCCAGCATGCCAATGAGGTAGCTCAAAGAAAATCTGAAGAAAACTTCTTACCTTCTAAGCTCCTATCCTGTATTGATGCAGCAGTCAAATTCAGTGCCATTTTCATCACTTCATAGAAATTTTGGCCCAGTGGCATCACAGCTAAATCCTTCAATGATGCAAAGGTACTGAAAGTGGAAAATCAAACAAAAATGGAGCTGTCTATACACCAAAAAAACCTGAAAGGACTTGCTTGAAAGAGACAACCTTAAAGAAGCTGAATAATAAACCACTTTTTTTACTGTTGAAAAATTGATGTTTTATGAAATTAGAGTTTAAATGAACAAAATGCAAACTGAGATTTTACAGTTAGAGTGTCAGTTAATTTCCATTAAAGAAATGAATCCTTAGAAGATCAATGTCCTCTAAAAATATGAAAAAAAAAAGAGAGAAAAGGGGGTGATGAAAAATAAGAGCAAAACTACCACAAACATTCTATGGTAATCCCACAAGAAGGCAGGAACACAGAATACTTATATTTTAATACTTACATTTTACTTCCCACCAATCTGAAGGAAAAAAAATATTTTTAAAGCAACATAATACTTGTTTTCACAAAAAGTTAAACGAAGTGCAATACACATAATGCAGAGACAAAAATATACCTATTGAATTTCTTACAAGTTGCTGTCGCCTTCGCTATGAAAAAAAATTCTCATTAAATATAACTGTAACTTACTACTTAAACTTGGTGGGCACAAAAGATGGGTGAGAAAAGATTGGGAGAGAAAAGACAGACAGGCAGAGAAAAGATGGGGGCAGAAAAGACCAGGCAAGAAAAGACCGGGGGAGAAAAGATGGATGGAGGGGGAGAAAAGACAGAGAGAGGGAGAAAAGACTAGCCACAAAAACAAAACAAAACAAAACAAAACAAAAAACAAACAAACAAACAAAACCCAAAAACAAACAAACAAAAAAAAACCTGAAAGCCAGTCATGTAGATGTGAAAAGTCTCTGTTAAGTATCTCTGAGACACAGCAAATGTGGTAGACACCAGAAAGTGAGAAATGTAAATTCAGAACCTTTCTACAGGGTAAATTCTGCCTTAGATAAGACCTCTAGAATGATGTACAGTAATGTGAAACTAGTCAAGAAAGAAGCATTGGTTTTGTGGTTTGCTTTCCAAATCACAATTATGAGGGTAAATTTGGCTACTGAAGGGCACAGAAATCTTAAAACTCCCTAGCAAATGAAAACACAAAAATTTATATCTAAACATCTAAGTCTCCTTTGTAGTTTTGCATGTTAATAACTCAGAGAAAAAGCTGGAATATGTTACAAATTACTCAGGCATAAGGGAACAATAAAAAGCAAGCACCAACATAAGTGCAATCCACACATTGTGAGAGAGATTTATTTCCCAGTTTGAAAAAAAGGTACGTTATCATATCCTTATCTGTGTGAGGAGCTATTTTTGTTGGGTTTTTTTTTGGGGGGGGGGTTGTTTTTTTGTTTGTTTGTTTGTTTGTTTGGGGTTTGTTTTGTTTTGTTTTGGTTTGGTTTTTTGTTTTGTTTTGGGTTTTCTTTAATTTAAAAGAGAGACAGTTAGATGGTAAAGGGTGGCAGAACAGCACAGTAATTTCTCATTCACCACCTCTGGGGCCCTGTTTCCCCAGGGCCTAAGGCTGGTGAGGTACATGGCCAGCCTTGCATAGGCACCCAGGCCTCTCTTGCTTTATGACTGCTACTTGGCTACAAGGACAAGTGCCTATCAACCTCTTAAAACAAACTGCCCACCCTGGCAAATACAGATCTGACTTCCACCTAACAATTACCTTATTTTACCAAAAATTCCTGTAGATACATGTCTTGGTCTATGCTTTAATTCTATGTCTTCCTCTGAATCCAACTGTCCTTTACCTGGTTCAGAATGCAGCCTCTGGGGTGTTTTTTTCTTACTGCTTCATTTCTTGCAGGAGAACACCTAAAACTATTTTGACAGCAAGAGGCTTAAGAAATAAAATTGACTAATTTTCCTGATACTGACCAAGTGCTACATACATTTGGATCTGATTAGGACCAAAATTATTTTCTTATATTCATATGTTCTGTCTTTCAAAGACCCCCAAAGCACATTACAAGGTTCAAAGCCATATTATCTGATGGGCTAATTTCAGGCATTGCTAACATGAAGCTGCTTATCAAAGACTCCTAGAGCATCTCTGCTGAGTTTGGCAGAGATGCAAAACACAGTTATAAAGGAATCAGTGTGGGTGAAAATTCCTAACATAGTTTTATAAAAGCGAAGTCTGGTAAAGAGAAGAAAATTTTAGCAACTTTACACTGTTAAGGATGCTTATTTTATTAAGAAGAACATGAGAGGAGCAAGAATTTCAGTTAAAATTTTAAAACATAGCACTTTCAAGAACCTGAAAGTACTTACTTTTGAATAACTTTTAGAAACTCTGTTATGATAGCTAACTCATCTTCTGTATAAAAGTTGTTCAGTTCAAGACGAGGGAGTGAATGCAGAAGATTCCAGAAATATGGCTGCTTGTACAGATTTTCTGCTCTAGAAATAATTTTCTCTGCTTCATTCAAATCCATCTTTAAGTGAAAAAACAAAAAAAAATTACATGCAATGCTTCCAGTAACAGAAGAAAAAACAAAACAAAACAAACAAAACAAAACAAAACAAAAAAAAACAAACCCAAAAACAAACAGAAAAAACCCACAGGTGCCTGTTATTTCCCTGATCTTCTTGAATTTTAAACCATTCAAAGTATTTTTCCAAAGTGGAAACATACCTCTAGATTTGGTAATATATTACATTATTTTGGTGGTATTTTGAACTCATGGAAGCTTTATTCCTGATATGTCTCTCTGCTCTGACAGAAAAAAATGGAGCTGGAAGAAAAGCTAAGGCATCTCTTTCTGCTCTGAAGTGTAACCAAGGGAAGGATTATCTTTGAGCTCTCCAGCACAAGAAACTCCTTAGCCCCCCAATGAATTTCTGTATCTAGGATATAATAATCAGGGGAGTGCCCAGGCCTTGCCATCCTTGCCTCACAGCTCTGTGCAGGGCTTGTGAGGGTCTCAAATAATGAGTTACAAGGATTGCTCTTTAAAGATGAACTGCCTGGGATAAAACATCATTCATAGAACTACACTACATGATGCCTATGCAAAACAGGATTTACCACACTTTTTTATTATGCAGTGTTTGCTACTCTAAATTAATGTCACACTAAGGGGTTTTTGCATAATGGTGACATGAGCATGGCTTGTACAAAAAGAAGTTTGTGCATATAAATTTTGTTTCAAATAATGATAATCTATTGTCAACTTATTTTTTAATGTTGAGAAATATATTCTTTCTATTCTATATTCCATTCCAGAAATGAAATTTCATATTGATATGGCTCCTTTCAAAGATCTTATGAGCAATTAAAAAATTTTATTATAAAAATGCCATCTAATTTCAAGTTATAAACTGGAAGTCCAGGCTTCATGATGTAGCACTAACAATCACTCATATATGGAAAAAACTATATCTGACAGATGCACTTGTAAATTGTTCCTAATAAACAAATATCTTTCAAATAGTTGTGAATTTTAGCTACTAGCAACCTAGACTGGTTTAAATAAGTAATCTAGAAAACACTGAACACCTATCAAATTTACAAGTCATATTTTTCCTTCAAACTTTTTTTAAAATAGTTTAGTTAAACTTGACAGGATACAAATTATAATAACCATTATAATAAAGATGCCTCAAATCCCAGAACTAATCTAGAAATAGACTGTAAAAAATACTTACAGTGAGAAAAGTGGTGATGTTATGGAGCCCTGTAAAATGAAATATTTTCCTTTAAAGAGAAGCATTATTAAATTTAGAAGAATCAATGTTATAAGCAAGAGCAAGCAATGCACAAAGGATGTTTCTAGAAAAGTAAAGGCACATGAAGCAACTAATATCCCAAACACAGTGGTACATTTGATTTTCCGTGCTTCCCAATACTTTTGCTGTAATCACAAAAAACAATTTAAAATACATTGCTTACTGTTCAATTTTTCAGTAAGGCAAAATCATCATATCAACATTAGATGAATGTCCTGGCTACCAGATGGCCAGGCATGAAAACCACGATTTCACCTGAATCTTTCTGCTTGAAAACTCAGCCAGAGACACGGGGAAGTGGGAGGTCTTCAGTGTCCCCCTGTTACAGCAACAAGACTGGAACAGGAGACTCAGACCCTGCTGTTTCCAGTCTCACTCTTTCTGTGCAAGCCTGAAGGTCACCTAAGGTCACCAGGTTTGAGCTACTGCTGTTTTCCATTCCTATATTCTTTAGTACAACAGAACAATATGGGGGGAGAGAGCTAAATCCACATAAACCACTTTTGAAATAACGATAGACCAAGTAACCTTGTGTTCTGACCATGACTCTTATTTTTTAAGCTTTTCTCTCAGTGTTTTCATAACTCTCAAGTATACACAAAGGCACAGTTTTAGAAAGCTAAATATTTTTTTCTGGTAATTTTGATGGCCACAGTGTTCATAATCATATAAGTGGCTTTTTTTTAGAGCAGCTAAAATTTAAGTTGCCTAATTTCATTTTTAAGATCAAACTATTCTTTCATTTGATGGCTATCACTAACCAATAGGCAAAGTAATTAATTTTTAGAAAGATCACAGCCTACCTGAGAGCCTTGAGTTTTCTTCCCACAGCTTTTCTAAGGCCATGGCTTTCTCTGTAGTATTAATAAATTCTTTTGCAAGGTCTTCTATCTCTTCCATGAAGTGTAGATCAGGCCCAGTGCCCCTCTCTGGACCACTTTGGGGGCTAGCACTATTTTTTGACAGAAAAAAAGAGGGACAGGTGAGGCAAAATGCTGAAATCAAGTAACTGAAAAATGTGCATATACTCACAGCAGTATTCTGATTAGACTTTGACGATACAATTATGTATTTATATAATTTCTATTTAGTTCAATTCATTAGCATGCAAGTTGCAGCACTGGGTCTCAAAACCTCAGGAAAGTGAATAATGAAAAACTGCTGAGGTTAGTTATGCCAATTCTGGCAGCAGCCAAAACCAGGTACATCCAAAAAGTCTTTAAAGTTTCTGAACACCATCAACCTTTCTCCCTGGCTTATCATGTATCCTGGTGGCAGTTCTTCAATGAGAAAGTTCAAGCATCCTTATTGCAACTAAGGTAACAGTTTGTTTTTTCCAAATACATGCAGCAACATATAAAAACAGTATTTTATCCTTACTGCTGGCTTATTCCTGGTTTTAGCTTACAGACATACTACTGCTAACTGTTATCTCTGTTATCTCTATCACGTTGCTGCCTGGTGACTACTCAATAGCACCATTTTCTAACAATACTTTTAAATGAAACCAGAAGTCAGAGTCATTTAAACACCTCTTTACAGGACAAAATTACTTAGACCCTCCTAAAACACCATAAACCTAGAAATAATTATATTTAGCATATTATTAGGAATTAAATTCTGTTTTGTCTAGTAGGAGATTCAAATTACCTTAAGAGCTATGTCTTGTCTAGCAAAAATATAGCTGTTTTGCATTTAAAACACCATTAGCTGTCACAGAATCAAAGAATGGGTCAATTTGGAAGGGACCATAATGAGTCATCTGAGCCAACCTTCCTGCTCAAGCAGGGTCATCCTAGAGCACAAGGCACAGGATTGTGTCCAGATGGTTCTTAGATATCTCCAGTGAGGGAGACTCCATGACTTCTCTGGGCAACCTGTTCCACTGTGTGCACCCACACAAAGAAGTTCTTCCTCATATTCAGGGCCAACTTTGTGCATATCAGTTCTGCCCATTGCCACTTGTCCTATCCCACCCATAAAAATATAATAAAGAGGCATTCCTTTCCCATCTAGCATATATGCCAATACTTGCTTTCAGCTCAATTTTTATTTATTGAAAGAAAAGCCTAATGAGAAACAATTCACAAACCAAACAAAGCCATCAACCACCATTCTCTCATTCTCTCTCTTTCCCTCCCTCTCTGATCCTCATTTTTTCAGATACCCAGAGAGCTGTTTGCAACTTTAGATTAAGGGGAAAAAAATAATCTAAAAAAAATCAAGTTCTTGATTGTTTCAGTACAGCTAATTTTGATCCCTACTTGGCCAGCAGACAGCAGGTTTTTGGAAAACTCTCTAACTAGCCTCAAACTTCAGTGGGCTAAAGGCAGAATAACGTATTTTCCCCCTTCAAATTAAGTTTTAAAAAGCAGCTCTCTGTTGTTCAGAAGGTGGCTTTTAGGGTGATTAGAAGTTACACTTTAGTTATTGTCTTTGAAAACTACTGCATAAATTCCAATATTACTGAAACTCCCACTGCCCAAAATTTCAGACGGCTGAAAACACTTGTGTTTTGCAAAGCACTGAAACATTACCTACATATTGAAATCTTCTGCTTTCTGAGCATGAAAAAGAGGCCAGCACTGGACCAGAATAACAACCACCACATTTGGTTATGACACAAATCCAAACAGAATTTTAAAAAACCAAATGTCTTGCTCAGTTTCCATGGGGTTTTCCCACAGATTTTTGGGGGGAGGAGGGGGCAAGGAATGGCCTGGAGGAGGTGATGGTGCTGGGTTACTTTGGAGCTTGCTGAACTTCAATTTGACAGCTAAACTCTCCTAACAATGTTGCCTAATAACCGGCATTTAGATAAGTGAAGTATTCAACCCAGATTGGTTACTCTCCAAACTAGACCCAAGTCTTGAATCCTGTCTGCAAATCTCCCTGGTTTAGAAACACTACAAACAAAAATGCTCAGGGGAAAAAGGCCAGCTTACTTATGTAGGAGCACACAGCATGTGCAATCTGAAAGACCCATAGAAATGCCGCTTTCCTAAGCACAAGCCTCTCAGCAGTGCAAGAGCAGCTGTTTGGACATGCTGCCTGTGAGCTGTGTGAGCTGTTAGCTTTGTGGGGGTTTCAGGTCAGCAGCCGTGTCAGCTAGCTGCCATTTGTGACCCTCTTTTGTCATCAGCACCACAGACCTTCCTCCGGTTATTCTTGGATCTGAGCACAGCCTCTTTTTGAAGGGGAAATTGCAACAGGCATGACATTGGTTATCAGGCTCAGTTTTATGAGACAGAATAAATTATTACAGAGGTCTTACTTGCTGAATATCTCTGTTAAGATGAAAGGATTTTATTTATTTTCAACATGGTAACAGAGAACCACATTTAGCTCCTTATAAGAGTGCTACAAGTTAGTACTGATCTCCTAACTCAGCACAGGTTACCAAAATCACAGGAAGACATCACCATCTTGCTAGAAAGATAAGAAACTACACTTCAAAACCAGATCCAGAGACAGTCAAAGCAAACAATTTTCAGACAGTGTGCCAGCAAAAATACTTAATTGTTGTACAGTTACTCTCCCAAAGAGCCTTCAGTGTGTGCTTGCTGGAACAGAAGGTGACACTAACTCACTTGTGTATGTGTAAAGGAAGCCTAGCAGTTCCAAGGAAATTCCTTAGCAGCAGTTACAAGGAACAATAGAGAAGGGAAGCAAAGGATAATAAAAAGGACAAAAGGAGGAAGCCAGCAAGTTGTAGGAGAGGACATACATAATTAGGATTGGGGTGTTAGAAGAAGAAGTTAGGGAGTGTGTATATAAAATTTCATTATCATCCTTGGTAGCTCTTCCCTCAACTGTACATTTTCACAAATTTCATGAAAACGGAAATCATACTAAAGACATATATTGGTACAAGATTTGACCATGACAAAGTGCTGTAAAAGAGCAAAATGGCTCTGAATCTCTTTAAGCATGTAAAAGTAATTGTCATTTCCTAAAGCCATGACTCTGAAACATTAATTCTCTCCAGTTTCCTCAATTACTCACGATAAAAATGAGACCATTTCAGAGTTCATCTGAGAACACAGCTTTGATATGAAATGTCATTTAGACTGGTGATTTTCATAAGCATCTTAGCTTATGAAAACTCATCTCAACCTCACCCCTGTCACCACATTAATAATTTCTGAAATTGCAAAGAAGCCCCAGCTGGCTTCCATTCTGCACTGTATCAGGATTATAAGCCTGGAGACATCAATATCAATACAAGTGCTGGACAAAAATACACTGTGTGTCTCTCACATAAAGATCTTTCTCTTCCATGTTGGTACAATTATGACCTTCCTAAAATGCAGTGGACCAAAATCTATAAAGAACTAAAATGAAAAATTCTCCCTAATTTGCTCTAAAATGAAGAAAACCCATGTTTAAATTTCCTTTTTTCCCCAACTTTCTGGCAATCTATAAGCAAGGTCACAAAAATTGCTTCTCTTTTCCAGCTACATAGCCTGCAAAGACTAAGAAAGCTGGCCCAGACCACAGAGTTAATATTGCAGTAAGTTGCTGCAGCCATAAGCTATCTTAAAGAACTCCTTCTCATTTGAAGATATACCTCATTAAAGGAAAATCTGACCCTCTAAGTGATTCTTACACAAAGACCTTTTGCTGATGCTTAGACCTCTCTTGATTTTGTTCTTCCACACCTGCTCTTGTACATGAGTTCTTCTGTTGCTCCCTCACTGGAGAACCCAGGCCAGGTATTGATAAAGCAAAAGGTTTAGAACAATTAGAAGAAAGGGGCTGGTGTGAGCAGACCTGCTCCGGGAGGATGCCAAGCTAGGAGCTTAGGCAACCCTGGAAGAGTCCATGCCCTCACCAGCAGGACACTGTCCCCCAGGACTCCAGCCTGGAGGCAGACACAGGGGTGGTACAGGCTCCAGAGACAGCCCCAACAAGGCAGGGTGAGCCCAGGAGCCCAGTCAGGTGCAAAAGGAGACAGAGCTACCACATGGGTATGAGTAGCTCATCCAGCAGAAGTGCCAGACAGACCTGGGCTCCTACCACATCTACTGGGTGAGGCTGCTCAGGCTGAAGCTAAACAAAGAGAATACAAGAGAAACTTGTAGCTATATAAAGAGGAACAAACTAATGTGCTTAGAAAGAATGGTTTGGAGTGTTGCTTTAATGATGCTTGTAGTTCTAATTCTGAGAATAGCTTAATTTTCTTGTAGGTGTTGAGAAGTCTAACTACCATAGATCTAGGAGTCTAGACTGCAAAGGTAAATCCCACCATATTCTGCTAGATTTTCCAGGGAATCTGGAGTACTGGGAAATCATGATGTTTCCATGCAGTGCATGAAAATGTGTGGGTGTAAGGCCATAGGACCCCTGGCCTGTGTGGGTTTTGTCCTATCTGCATTCTCTCAATTTTACGCTGTGCTCCACTAAGATGAGGTGGGGAGTGGAACATTCTGGAAGGAGCAGGCAAAAATGTCCTTTGCCATGGGAGCTCCTGAATACTTCCTTGTTCCTCTGCTCTGAGATACAAGTGGGTGTATCAGGCTACAGAATCAAATCAGTGAGCTGTGAGACAGCAGTGGCTGAGAAGAGGAGCAAGGAGCAAAGCCACAGAGCTCTTGCAACTGGATGCTTTCCAAGGCATCAGAGGAGATGGCAGATCTTGCTGCAAATCAAAGTAAATGCGGTTGCAGGCTTCACCTGGCTCATTATCTCACCATATCACAGGTTGTTGCCTGAAGGGACAGGGACACATCTGTGAGGGCATGGCCTACACCAGGGTACCTTCACTGCTCAGCCCTCCTCATGGTGGGGGCTGCCCACTGACTGATTGTTATTGGTGGCTTATGGATTCCATGGAGATTCCAACAGTAGTCATAGAACTATTTCCTCCCAAAGACTACTACTACATTTCAAAGTGATAGCACTAAAGTGGTACATACTGTGAAAACAAATGGCCAAGTGTCCATGCAAACAATGCAGCCTTTGACTCGCCCTTAAACACATTATTGACATTAGAAATGTTCCTTTATCACTTATAGCTTGATATAAATCCTTAAAGGGAAGATAATTGTTATTAGTGTTCCTATGCCACCCCATCTCTGCAGTTAACAGGGACTGGATTCAGTTATCTTTGACTGATCAAACTGACAGTCTATATTCCTAAGGCTGTTGGCAGCCAGCATAAGTCAGAGCAGCCCTGAAGTTGATTTAATTTATACTGATGGACCTGGTGGAACAGACTGACCTCAGAATGAACTTCATCCTACCTTTTTAGCCTTTTTCCTTACCTAGGCTATATGCTACTCAGTGCAGTCTATTGAGTATATAAATATGGATACATGCATGCATTTTAGTTTTCAGATGAATAATTGAAAGCCACCGAATAATTGCCCCAGTTCTTAAGTAGGTCTAAGACTGCCTCCAGGAAATTCTTTCCTGATCTTGTTTTGAGCTGGAATATAATTTGGGCAGTTCAGTCAAAACAGTGTAAATAATAATGCAGAGCAGTCAATACAGTTCAGAGTTTCTAGAGATTTAACATATTTAGATGGCATCTGAGCTAGTGACGTAAATAAAAGCTATACTTTTACAGCACAATTTTAAAAAGACCGACAGTTACTTGAACTCTGGAAACCAGTAATATAGTATTGCTACTGCAAGTAAGAGGCTACAGGCTCTGTACTGAGTTTTAAAGACCATAGCACAGGGACTTGCACCTTTGGTTTGCCTGAACTTGTCTTGTTTTTGTTTTGACTTGGGTTAGCTTTACCTTTTTTTCATTTTTCTGGCCAGAAAACTCTGGGTATTTGTTGTATTTTCACTTGTCATTACATAACATCATCATAGTTTTATATAGATAGAAGTAGCAAGTGACCATTCAGAGCAAAATGAGATATTTATGATTAACAAAGCAGTGCAGAAGAACACAGACCCTGTATAACAGCAAAGGTCTTGAGAGGTGGAGATTAAGTGTACTGGAGTATCTGGGATGATATGAGGTGTGACACAGACTGGCCCTGAGGACCCCATGGCTATAAACAAGTCATCAGTGTTCAGTTAAAATTCACAGGTATAGATGGACAAAGCTAATTTCTAAGTATCAAGAAAAAAATAACAGGTAGCTAACATATGTAAAAGATACCATATACATTCAGGTGTACCTCATAAATTTAAATGTATCCCAGAGATGCAGACCAATGGCAATAAGCAAAGTATAAAAGCACACTAGCAAACATAAGTGACCCCAAGTGCACCCTCAAGTGAAAAAGAACCCATCAACCCCACATTCCAAGGGGTAAAGTGCTCTATATCATGACTTGCCATAACAACCCCATCACCACCCATCTGCAGCTGTTGATACGACCCAGCAGCAGTGGAAAGGTTGAGCATAACCCCAGAGAAAGGACTAGAAAATCAGTGTTCATGTAACATTTTAACTGTATTAGTGGGAGGAGGAGAATTTTAATACTGGTATTTGTTTCTGTAAGTATCAAGTGTAATAACATATCTTGCTAAAATATTGGCTTAAACTGTTAAGATTGCAATTCTAGTAACAAATTCTTGCTTTATGTAGAATGTGTTTGCCCATAACCAGGGTTTATTTTGTGTGGTCTTATGTTCAATTAGCAGTTCTGTAAGTGTCCAAGTAACTGAAGTAGACCATCTAGATCAACAGATAAGTATTATGGCCTATTATTGCGATAGTGAAGCTTTCCAACTTGCTGCATGCTGAATTTATTGCTACCTATAAACCTTTACAATAATAAACCATAAATATTCAATGCTCCGACACACCTGGCTCAGCCCTCTAAGATCTTTTGGTAGATATTATCGATTTTCAAGTAATAAATATATAGATATAAATGTATATATTCTGATTAGCTGACCTTAATTTAACTTTATAGTTATATATTTTGAAAGGTTGTTTATGACTATACACTTCATCCAGTTTGCACAAGTGTCTTTGCATCTCAAGCATTTTTGAAGCAGATTAAATTACTTCATTTCTTAAAGAAAAATTCCAAATTCAAATCAATCTTTTTTCTTTCTGCATTCTAGGATCCTGTGACAAGGACTTCTTATGGGTAACTTCTTCCAAATTCTTTCTTATTACCAAACTTCTGCTATTCCTTGTTAGCTCTTTGTGGGTCTTACATGAAAGTTATTATTGTTTTGCTTTTCTGGGTTCACTTCTCCCACCGTGTATGCTCCCAAGCTATCCAAAGTTTAAAACCACATTTTGGTGCTCAGCTTCACTCTGATGTCATAAAAGACTCTCTAGTAAAGGATAAAAGTATGCTGTCATATGGTAGCATCAAAAAGGAAAGAATATGACAAGGTACCTCTACAATTTTATCTCCAAAGAGTGTTCAGTATCTAAAACCAGCATGAAATGCCCAAGAAATCCAAACAAAAATTTGCAAGAGGTATGACTAAGACCTTGCCTCTTTTGCAATCGAAAGAACACCAAAGGAAACTTTTAGCACAGAATAACAGTGTTCCTGTTCTTCCTGTCTGCAAGGCAGTAAGAACCTTTGCTGTAAAAAAAGATGCACTGTGATGGTGACAGCTGTCAAATTCACACAGCTTACCTGAAGCGGCCGTGTCTCAGGGTTGTGTAACTGGTATTCCTGCACCTTGAACCAACGTTACAGAAAAGGGTCCGCATGAAAGGATAAAGGCCCCGACTCGGTAAATCACGAGCTTCTGAGTAACCTAAAACCAAGCAGAGCCAGTAAGACCAATAACACTGCATTTGCAAACTCTACAATCACGTTCTGTCCCCTTGTCCTGAAAGGCCTCTTTGCCACCTGCAAGCAATGAAGTTGTATCAATATCAGGTGTCTCATTTAAGAAAAACTCAGTCATCACAAAAAATGAGTAACCTCTGTGTTGGATGAGGACGACAAGCTACAGTGACATTGGAGAGCAATCTTTGAAAAGCTGATTTTCCTGGTAGCAACATTATTGCAGTATCATGCGGTTGCTAATCTCTGGGCCCCAAATCATGTGACCTGGATTGGAATACAGACTTCTGCACAAAGTGGTATTTCCTCTTTTCTCACAGACTTTCAAAAAATGAAGGAACTTGTATTCAGCAACATCTGAACATGCATCAGTCAAGACTGTCTAAACAGCCACTTTTCCATAGCTCTGAAATTATCCACATCTCTCCATTAAATAAATGTATATAGTGCAGGCTAGATTCTCTCCAGATATTTCACTCTACAGATCTAGAATTCTTTTACCAAATTGATTTTGAATGTAGCTAAAGCTGGTTTATCCCTGTTCTACTGGCATTGGTGCATAACAGAATAATAAACTGAATAGATTATAATAAATCTATCTAAATAGAATATAATAAATCATAAATAATACTTTTTTAAATTAACATATTTTGACAAGATAAAAACAAAAATAGCTTTATAAGGTGTAGAGAGTCATAACAAGTTGTGAAGTGTTAAGGGAAATGGAAGAATTTAACAAAATATTAATTCTCAATCACAGGAATTGGAGAGGGGTATGGTTCATCTTGTCTAATTGCAAATATCCACCTCTGTGGCAGTCATCTAAATTCCATTACTAAATAGAAAGCAACAAATAGAAGTAAAATCCAAGTAATCTCCCTTACTCCAAAGGTGATGTTTATAACTTGTTTTCCAATCAGATATTAAATTTATGCATCTTTTTCCCACCTAAACAGAGCTTTGTCAGTTCTCAGCTGGATGAGATTGAATCCCACTGTAGGATCCACTCCATTAAGTCCCCCTTCTAGGATGTCTTTAGTGTTTGCTAAATACTTCTACAAGTAGAAGCAACCAAAATAGAATACAAGTGAAACAAAACATACAGTTTTCCTTGTATTTTGGGGGCTCCTGGAAGCGGATGGCAGCTAGAATCAAGAAAAGTACACATGGCCACAGTATTTCAGTGAGAGAGAGGATCTGAAAAAGGAAATCAGAACATCATCAGTCTGTAGAACACAGGATTTGGGAACAAATCATTAAAATTCATGTGTCTTTTAATTTAAAATAAAAACATTAAATATCTTCTCTACAACTACTTAAAGAAAAATAAGATCATTAAAGCAAGTTAGCAACTGACACATCTATTTGAAATCCTTATAACTTTGGGAAATAAACTTCTTTCAGAGCAGAGAAGTAGTTTTCCTTTCAATTTATAGTGTTTGTAGATACTTTCCTCAGGTCAAGACAGAGACTCTGGCAAGGTGATGAAGGTGACCTTCAACTTTCCCGTACCTTAGCCTCGTAAGAGGTCAGCAGCATTCTGCACCTTGCATTCATGCTCCCCTGACCCCTTCCTGGTGGCATAACTCCTTGTCCTTCCCTGCCTCCCTGGCTGCTGCCACTGCACCCTTTCTGTCACCTGCATTCAAATGCTCTCCAAAAGCCACCTTCATCATCTCCAGGAGGGAAGACCAAGTGAGACCAAGCTAACAGGCCTGAGTCTGCCCACAGCCACACATCTCATATCTCATTGTTCCCGTTCCCAGGGCCACAAGGACAAGGCACACAAGTTGATGTGCCATGGGACTCAGATTTTGAGTGTGTTTTCTCTGAGAGGATGGCACATACAGAGTGCACATTCACACCTTTGCAGAGAGAGAACAATCTCCCAAATGGATTGTAAGGAAGAAAAAAAAAAAAAAAAAAAAAAAAAACCAACACAAAGAAAAGCAATTGCATCAGTTTTCAGTAGCAGAAAGGAAGTAACTGCCATTGACACAAGTTTCAAAATATCTCCCAATCCACTGATAGCAACATTAGGAAAGTGTGAATAGGGACAGAAATACTGTAGAAATGACACCCACGCTGAAGATCTCCCATTAGAAGTTGTTAACGTCTCTGGAGCATATAGGGAATTTTATTTCTAAACTGTCAGAGTTCAACCAAATCCCATAACGGAAGTGATTCCTAAACTTGGGTATGACAGAAAAATGCCTAAGAATCATAATATAATGCTTAGGAGCAAAGTTCAGCGGCAGAGTCTTCCTGTGGAGAAGAATATCTGTGCTGAACGTGAGACAAGGAACTAAAGGTTTACTGAAATTTAGGGGAACGGCCATTTATCTAAACTGATCACACTCAAAAAAATAGAGGAGCCAGCCTAATAAAAGTGAGGATGATGCTTTCAATCTTTTAGGGATTAGCAAATCCAGCTGCTCCTCAGGGTGCTGGGATCTGTGCATAACAGTGTCACCCAGCAGGGCAGGGGACCCACCCTAGGGACCCCAGAAGGGGAGCAGGTGCTATCAGAGCCAGCCTCAACCAGGAGTCCAGCTTCTCTTTCAGTGACACAGCAGGTCAAGCACAAGGGCTGAGCTGCAGAGCAGTATGCCAGGCAGGAGCAGAGGGTACAGAAGCCAGGCCTTGAGCCTAAGTGAGGCTGCTCAGATCCATTAAACTCAGCAGAGGCCCAGAACCCTGACAGCATCCTCCCCTCCTTGGCATATTCATCCCCATTCCTCCTGTCTGGGGTCAGATGGACGGCCTTGCTGTGGAGCAGAACCATTGCTGAAGAGTATCCGTGGGCTTTCTGTGGTAAAGGAGCCAGCTGCAGCTGAGGGAAAGGGCATTGCAGGAGAGATGTGGGAGGGGATGTCACCAGGCTGCCCAGGAGGGGCTGGAAAGGGTCCAGCTGTCCCTGGGGGCACACACCACCATGACAGCCCACAGGCAGTGAGTGGGGAAAGGTCCCACAAGCAATGGGAGACCACAGCTAGTGGGGTGAATAGGGGAAGGCCCTGGACAGCCACAATCTGGGCTCCCCTGTGCCACCTCAGGGCTCAGGGCAGGCCCAGCTGCAGCCAGGGCACAACAGGGCAGGGGGCCAGGCAGGGTGCCAGGGCAGCTCTGCTGGGAGCCCAGATCTCCAGGTGAGCCAGGGCCAAGGCTGGGCCAGGAAAGCAGCCTGAAATGAGGGTCAAACACAGCCCTGCCATCTCTGGCATAGTCCATGGGAGGAGGATCCAGCCTAGGTAGGGACTGCTGCTCCCACTGACAGGAGTTTGGGATAAAAACTGAGAAGGCAGCCTGAGAGCTCATGACATTCTGGGGAGACACATCTGGGAGGAATGGTGAGTTTTGGTAACAGAGATTTAGAATACAGCTGATTTAAACTCCAGTTTTCCTCTAAATTAGGGCATCGGAATTTGGGAATCACATTTAATATTTTACCTAGCTACAAGTTTGGAAGGTAATAAACAATATTTAAATGATAGGTAAGAAATGCAGGGATGGAAGACTAAAGTAGTATATTTGCCTGATACTGTGTATCTCCTGAGCTTCTAGAACCTGTAGTTCTGAAGTAAAAGCTTCTGAAAACAGAAATGAGAATGTATCTTTGGCACAACTTCAATTTCAAACTCCAACACGTCAAAAGGCACAAAGGAACCTGTCCTGCCTTTGAATCATGTTGATAGAAGGTGTTGATGCCAATTTGAATTTCAGTCAGAAGACCTGTTCCCTACATTCCCTACAACCCTCTTACATCTGTCACAGCCCCTTCAGCCTTCACTGTGTAACATGGACTAATGCCACATGGCACTCATGACACTTTGCTAGTTCAACAGCCCTCACTTGTCTTCCAGCTCTAACAGCTGATAAATAACCACAAGGAGAAAATTGTCTTATACAGACAGATCTACATGATATGGAACAGAGCTGAAGCACATCAGATCTTTCAGGAGGTGCCCCTCTCTTCAGATTCACAGGGGTCTGACACCTCTGCATAGGTGGATGATCCACCTGGGTTTTTCCTCCAGTAACTGCAGATGGAGCACCTTCACAGCTCAGTGTTTGCACAGCAGCACACAGGGAGGTTTTGTAAGTTCCCCGGGGCAGCTTCTGCCTCTCAACAGACAGAACGAAGTTTGCTTTGGATCGCCCTTGTAATTCCTGGCTTGGAAAAATCTGTATTATCTCAGTGAGTTCTCCATTCAGGAAATCTACCAATTAGACAAACTTAAAACTTACATGAATTAAGATTTTTTTTTTTTTTCTTCAGAAGTATATGAGGGAACACTACACAATACAAGAGAAGAAATAGATCCACATGCAGGAAAACAGGATATATAGAGAAGCCACTTGATGCACACCAATTGAACATACAGAACTGTTCAGGCATGGAGAAGAATATGACCAACTGCATCCTGCCCGCAGAAGTATATTTTATATTAGAAAACCTCACTTGCATTATTTCGGGAAGAACTTCCTCTTTAAAACACAATGTCATTGAGGCTAAATAGTCCCGAAACTGAAAGCTGTGTGTTTAATTGAGATAATCCTATCCAAAGCAGCCAACATGCTTCACTGCAAATCCCCAGATCATTACAGACAAGTGAAATCAGTGTGAAACTATTAATTGAAGTGACCCTTTTTTCCCCCACAAAAGTGTTCTTTCACTTGAGAAAATTCACTCCCTTCTGTCCTAAAAAATTGTTTCGATCACAGTAAAGGTGAAAGACTTATCTAATTTTCATCATTTTCATTTTGATTTCTGTTGAAGTAGCTGCCACATTATTTTCCATATGGGAATTTGAAAGGTTAAAATTAGGCTTTGGAGAGCAGATAAGAAGGGAAATTTAGAAGTGTATACAGTTTCAATACACAATGCATTCTCTGTATCTAGACTTTGATCAGTGTCATGTAAGCTTTCTTACATTCCTTATAAGCACCTGTAATGTGAAGAAAATTGATTTTCTCCCTTGCCACTGCTTACCAGCCCTGCTAGTATCTAATGTTAATTAAAAGATAAGCAGTGGCTCTTCAAAACTTTTATGAGTTTTGTTTCATTTTCAAATTAGGAAGCATTGCTGTATTTAGCCATTTTAGAACTAAAACAACATGTTCTCTACTTGTGTTTTCAACAATTAGGTGACAAAAGGCAAAACAAGGATTACTTGCAGCCAGCCTCTCCTTACCAATCTGCAGTGAAAAAGGAAAATCGATAGACACAGTCTTTCCAACAGATACTAAAAAAAAATTAAGTATTCCTTTTTTAAGCATTTCCAAACACTCACCGGTTGCCTCACACGGCAGAGCCAATTTTTCCAAAACAGAGCCTTGAATTGGTGTACAACGTGCCCCATATCTTCTTTTCTTTCCTTCATCCACTTGCAGAGCTTCTTAGGGACTCTAACTCAGAATCATCTCACCAAGCAGTCCAAACATGTTACTCAGAAGCTGTTTAATTCCAGCACTAGTGAAGAGTGCAAGAGATTTGCCTGCTTCCTGAGAAAAGATGAGATTATGTTTCTGCCTCTTGTTTTGCTTTCGTTGAGCAATCTCATCTTTCTGTTTTTCTTCTCAGTGCAATGAACAGTAAGGGGATGGGTTTATGGAAATGCCTTCAGGCTGCTTTACTCCACAGCATACATTCTGCACTTGTTTCTACTTTTCTGGAATAAAAATGGATGCAAAGAAGGAGGGGCAGGGGGGAGGGGGATGGCGGGAAGAATATGTAACACACATTTTTGCTCTTCCAAAGTTTTGTGACTTTTTGTCACTTTTGTGTTTATGTCTGTTTGCTTGCAGATGCTTATATTTTTGTAAAAAAAATAGTAGGAAAATAAATAGGTAAGTAACCCTGTTTCATGACATAGCCCTAGAAATCCCACTATGTTCCTAGAACATCCTTATAGGTAAGTATACATCTAGCACTGTAATGGCCCCAGTGCATCATCATATGACTGTTGAATTTTCTCTTGTGGAGGGTGTATGTTTGACATTTCATTCTCCTTCGCCTGTGCAACAGGCAGTCTCTACAGGTTAATAGATCTTAAAGGTCCAAAAACATTTTAAAGATTTATGCAAAGTTGTTTATTATATAAAATGCATATGTCTGAAGTTAAAAGAGTTCTACATGAGTGGTCTTACAACTGGTTATGAGCATAAAGTCTTAGAAAAATGAGACACCAGAATAAACAGCAGTTTTAACACAGAATTTAACACAACATCCCAGCCTCAGGGTAAAGCAGCCTCCAGCTCCTGTCCCCAAGCAGCATTCCCGACAGCTGGGCTGCAGTGGCAGGAAGGGGTCCCGAGACCCCGAACCCCAAGCAGAGTTCCCAGATGCAGGGTTGCAGTGGCAGGAAGGGGTCCCAGGGTCCCAATCCCTTGCAGAGTCCCCACAGCAAGCACCACAAAGGGATGAGAGGAGGACCCCAGGACCCTGATGCTAAGAGACAAAGGCTACAACAGATGGTACCTTTAGAATCCCATTTAGGTCCCTGGCAGGGCTCCTTCCTCAGGCTGCAGAAGGTGGAGGTTGGATCAATAGATTGGATTGATCAATCGATACCTTCACTTTCAGGCCAGAGGCTTTTTATCCATATGTTACAAATGCATGTTCATATCTTTATCTACACACTACCCAATCTAGGTGCAATTCTCTAAGTTCGTAAAACTATGAAAAACTACGAGAAGCAGCATCAAAACCTATGCATATAGCATATCTATCAGTGCAAAAACTCTATCTTGCTAACATCAAAATTCTATCTTATTGTGCATAAAAACTCCTAGTGTAGTGAAAAACTTTATCTTACTTGCATAAAATTTATATCTGAAGTTGTAAGCAGTACTCTACTATATTTTTCTTATGCCTAAACTATATCACTGGGTCTGAAGCTGTGAACTTTTACACTAGCAATTAGGCACTTAGAGTATGTTTTCTTAAAGTTAAAGCTTAAATCTCTACTTTATGTATGCACGGCTTTACATTTTCAAATTTCTCTAAAGGCTTTAATTCAACTCCTGTACTTTTCTCTCTCTGTGGAGAATCCATGGAAAATGGACTCCAACACACCTGCATAGAGGAGGAATATTCCAACAATAGAAAACTCTGTTAATTAACAGCCACATGCTGCCTGGGATGCAAATCAGTCTTACAGCAGCTGCTCCTTCAGCAAAGAGGTAGGAGACCAGCTCCTTCTGCAGAAGGGGAGCATGTGCTGACCTGTGGCAGCAGAGCCAGTGGGAGACCCAACAGGAATCTGCTGGTGCATAGAATGACCACCCTACCAATCAGGAATGACAGTGTGAGCAGAGGAGTAAACTTTCTGGATTTTTGTTCTACACAAATGAGTTGCCTAAGAATCTGATCCCCAAAAGCTCTCTCTATGGTCAATAGAGACACACAATACAGCCATTATATAAGGTAATTCAAACCACCTAGAATTTAAGTCATGATTCACACACACACACACACACACACACACACACACACACACATAGGATAGCATGATGCCTGAACAAATATTCTTTATTTCTTATTATTGTTGAGTAAATTGCATGATTGCACTTTCCACAAATGTATTTTTATTGAATAAAAACCACTCTAACATTCACAGCTGGTTTTCCCCATTAAGTGTAAAATCCCTCAAAATACAAAAACTTTTTGGATACAGAAGCCATCAAAGAGGCCTCCAACTTCCATTAGATTTAAGCCAAGGCAGCAATTTATAAAGTTAATAAATCTGCTACTTCTGCAATGAACAACAGCACATCTGCAGGTCTAATTAGTTGTGCCAGTTTCTATGGGATGAGGATCAGCTAATGTTGAGTGCATTAGCTTCCTTTCCCAGGATTTGGATTTGGGTCACCCAGTAGCAGTTTTGACACTTCAGAGAACATTGTAAACTTAGTTACTCCACTTCCTAGGAAAATGATTGATCAGTGTGTTAAAATGTCTGTATTTGAAATGGTGCAAATTTCTGTTTTAATTTTATCTTTTCCATGGTTCAAGGAATAGAGAAAAAAACAGACTAAGTAGGTGTCAGAATTCATCAGTTTTATGTACTGGTCAAAATCACCTCCCAAAAAGCAGAAATCACAGATGAAGTCATAGCCGAATACAACTAGCTAAACACCTTCATTTTTTAAATATGGCGGGATTTCTTTTTATATTCTCTGCTCTGAGACTGAAAAATTACTGAAGTAATCATTTAGTTCAAATAGAAATGTGGAAGTCCTCAGGACATATTGAAAAACTAAATAGTTTAATGTTTACCTGAATGACATCAAGCTCATATGTACCTTTGAGTCAGGATTTACTAATATCTTACCAAGGAGCTCCACTTCATATTTGGATGACTCTTCTGCTTTTAGTCAAGCATTGCTAAAATCCCTGCTATTTCTGAGTAAGGACAGTCATTTTTCTTGCTAGGATCAAAGGTAACATTCTGAGATAGTAGTGAAACATGTTCTGTGCACAGCAGAAGTATGCATTTTTAAACAAATATTTTTTCAGACACTGAAATTGAAATACTGCTAATTGTTAATGTGTGGGATTGCATGGCCATTCTGGAAAACCAGGGAGCAGAATCTACAGAATGTGATTTGTAGGAAATTATAAACTGCTCAGCATAATGAATTACAAGCAGTTACTTATCAAAGCAACTGATACGGAAGATATTTCCTGTCTGTAAGTGTCTGGGCTAAAGCTGCTCGCCTGAACCACTTGCCAAATTATTTTAAACAAGTCTTTCTGCAAAATCTCTGTTCATCCAACTGTGATGTGTTAATTTATTATGCTCTATATAATTACATTCTCATAAATGTGGCATTCTATTTTCACGCTACAGGAACGATTTTGCATGCAATTAGTGTCCAGTACTAATGAACTACTGAGTCCCCATTTTACTATATAAGACACTCAATAGACAAACACCTTTCACCATCAAGTTATATTGACTTCATTTGTCTCTTACTTCATTAGAGAAGTCTCTCACTTCCTACAGAAATTCATTCTTGACTAGTTTGGTATCCTCTAGTGGCAGACCTGTTTTTTCTAGAATGAAATTTAGGAAAGTAAAAGATATCCCAGGAACATTCCACCAAGAACAATCGCTGCAGTGACATTCTGGGAAATTACCTCTAAAAGTAATTTTAGAAGACACAGATTGTATGAGCTTCATTGTATTTTTCTGAATGTCATAGAAATATGAGAATTATTAAATCAAACTATCACACTCCCACCGCCAAACCAAACCCTTGGCACAAAAGATAATAATATGAAAATGAAGCACAGAGGCAGGAAAATCAAAGGATTAATGAATATTTTTGGAAAGATGTATCAGCTATATTGTTGCTGTCCTGGATGCACTTTTGAATCCCTAGGTGTCATCAGAACAGCATCAAGCAGTATGCTTTGCTAGTACCAGCCGTAAATATCTATATTAACTATATAATTCTTTCACCATAAACAACAGGTAATAGCTATAATATAATATAGATATAATAGCTATATTACATTATATTATTATTAACTGAATGTTTTCAGGACTCCTTGACAAAGTGGCTGTAGTCAACAGGTACATCTTGAGTATTGCAGGGCAAATCAGAAAGCCATGGATTTCATCATGGCTCCACTCACTCTTTCTGGAATGGAAAAAAAACAGGCCCAGAACTGTGTCTTTGAGTAAGGACAAGAGAGTGACCTGCCCTTTTTTGCTTCTGCTCAGGCTTTAGCAGGCTTTGCCTTAGTTTTAACTTAAAACTTAACTTGCAAGTTATCCAAAATCACTGGGGCTGAAAAGGCAGAAAATCTCCAGCTCTGGTTTCAAAACACGCCTACTTTATAACATCATACCACCAACACGCCATGTCTAGCCTACAGTTTTAATGCAATGTAATTAGAGTAGCTGGCAAGCACTTTCAAAGAAACATAATTTTATATGTTAAATAGGTTAAAGCCCGGGAGCCAACAATACTGTATGGTATAGACAGGAATGCAGCCAAATCATGTGAGAATACAGCTGGGAATCTGGCAAACTAACCTATTTTCCTATCACCACCCACCACTTCTTTCACAAGGTTTAAGTGATCATAAGACTTTCCTTTTAACAGTAATAGGAGTACTACTTGTAAATATTTACATGGGCCAGACCTGTGTTCAGACAAAGTGCCTGCAGGATGACATCAATTAGTAGCATCTTTCCTGGGAGACGCTTTGTGTGTGCAAAGTTAGAGCCGGATGAATAATGTTAGTTGTGAGCAAGGTCAAATAATGGGGCTGATTAAAATGGAGATATGTGTTAAACCAACAAAACAGACACAATCTCCCAAGGAGGTTGGTAGTTTGTTTGAGCTTCTAGGGAGCTCTAGAAAGTTAACTTTCATAAAATGACAGACTGGTAGTAAATGGAAAATTTTCTCACAGCTACATGCTCAGTGCCAACAAGAAGCATCTGGAATCAGGCTCATGTGTGATGTAAAACCAGCTCTTGTCTGTCTTCTGCTGCTGCTTCACTTTGTTTGTAGCCCAAGCAAAAGCACTGTACCTGTCAGCATTACTCTTTCTTGTTATTGTACCATAGAGTTTCAGATTTAATATTGATCTGTTCAGTGACCTCCTTTCTCTTCAGCACAAGGCTTTCTGGATTTGTAATTTAATCCATACTCTGGAGTATAATATTAAATGGTAATTATTTTAGAAAGATAAAACATGACTTTTAGTCACTTAAAGACAGAAAATTTCAGGGGAAGCAAACCTCACCATCTTGTAGCAAACCATAATAGTGACATCAAATCACACTACTGTGCCTTCTTGTTTTCAGTTGTTGCACGCAGATCCAATCGCCAAATCCCAGTTTGCTGCTTTGGTTTTCTTTCACCTGTCTTGTCAAAGGAAATTAAAAACATCCCTGATTCAACCATATAAATATTTTATTTAGGAGTATATATTGAGATCTCGACTTGAAAAAAATCCAGTTCTGTTAGACAATGCACTGAAAATCCTTTACAAAGAATGTTAAAAAAAGTGTTGCTTATTACGTGTATCTATTTTCACGAAATACTGAAATGATCAAATTATTACACTTGGTTTTTAAAGGACAGATAAAAAACTTATGCTGTCTAATCACTTCTGGACATAGGTCATTCCAAAATGTTCCTTTTCAGGATTTCTCACACCTTCCATTAAAGAAAATCCTTCTCTGAAATATATCAGGATGCCGAAAATAAAAATCCACTTTGTAAAGTCAGCATCTGAGTTAGTTACTGCTCTTTTTGAGTTTCTTGCAAATGTAAAACCATTGCATTATAGCCTGTTTTCATTATGATCTCAACCATTTCTTTAACAAAATTGTAGGAATGGGCCAGAACACCATGAATCACAAAACAAATCATTGGTAGGAACTTTTTTCTCCCTTCCTGTTTCCACTCTATTAACATCTTCTGCCTTTCTTCTTTGCTTTTATCCCTTCTGATCCCTGGATTAAATTGATTGTATAGTATTTTGCTAGGTACAGGATGGCACAGAGAACCACAGCAGGCCCTTGATTTGAAATGGGTTTCTGGGGTTTGCAGGATTTGTGAATCCTTTGGAGACACTGTGTTATGTAATATTGAACAGATATGTAATATCTTATGTGTTTTTTAAAACATCACCACTCCAAATCCTGATTCATGTTCTACACAAAGAATGATAATGGCTCACATTGAACAACTGACTTGCATATAAAACCTGTAAATATTGTATAACTCTCCATACAACCTACAGGAAGGTAATTTCTCGGCCGGATGCACACAAGTGACTCATTTCTTTATCTCCCTGTGCAGCTGCAGTCATAAGGGAAAATAGAATTGTTCTTATCAGGGTAACATTCTGCCAAGTTTCCTCTGAAGTTAGGAAAGGTATTTTATTGCATGTCATATGTGTCAGTAGAGTGACCCCTTGCATTAGGAACACAGCATCAGAGGATAGAGAACAGCAGAAACAGGAGGATATTTGGTATCCTTAGACTGCTAATTTTAAGCTTCTATATACCCCTTTACCTGGTGGGAAGCACAGAAGTAAATCTTCTAGCAGAAAAAATGTACAGTGTCCTAAGGAACACTGGAAAGGAGGAAGGATATACAGGCAAATGGTGAATGGCTCATCTTTCAGAGGCTTCTGCCAGGGTCTTGGCCATTGATTTAATACAATAGTTGCCACACCCCTTGAGTGCAGGGTCCTTAGCTCCAGCTCGGCCAGGCCACAAGCCCATTTATATTTTAGCATCTAGCATATAAGAGTTCTTATATTAGTTCTCAGAAGTGCCTACATTATCTGACTGTAAATACAAAAACTTCTTGGTTTCATTTGACAGCACACACTGTTAAACAATTCAAGAAATTATTTTTAACAAGTTTTCAGATTCATTCTGTCCTTCCTTTAAAAAGACAAGTCACATCATTTTAGATTCATGCCTCCAGGACAACTGTAGTAATATGCTTCCCTAGAGCTTCACAGTCACATTAGGTGTTTGTTTTCCAGGTAAAGCATATTTTCTTCTCTTAATCTACTTCTTATGCAATTCTGTATATTTCCAATATAACAGCCAACTGTCTCCTCCAAACCCATTCTGGTCAATTTGGTATTAGACTTCCTCTACCACAGAGTGCAGCACGCACTGAAGCGATCTTGTTTTTATCTCCTTGTTACTGTTTCGAGAACAGGACCTTGAAGAGAAAAGATGTGCTTTGTTGCATGTTTCCCAGAGGACCTCATGGACTTCATGCAATGTCTAGGCAAGCACCAGGCATAGTTAAACATAGATTTTTAAAATTATTTTTATTTTTCACTTTTTTATTACAGGATTAACAGTTCAAACTGAATGTGGAGCCATTTCCACCTCTCTCCTTCCCTTAAGGTTAGGGGAAAAAAAGATTTTCTCTGAAAATTTACCTTCATTGTATATCCTGAGCATAAAAGAGAAAATGTGGGTTTAAAATTAATAGAAGACTAGATCATAATTTTCTAGAAGTTACTAATATGTTTTTCAGCTGAAAAAATAATCAAATTTAAGGAGACTGATCTTCATTGGCAATTTTCTGTTCATGAGTCACCCTTTCTTTTTTAATGTTTTCATCACATTTCTTCCAGTCTATGTCACTTGGTGACTCTGCCTACTACTAACACCACTGCCTCGTAGTTCTAACACTTGTGGTTGTTGACAACACTGCAGACTACAATCCTCACAGAGAAAATCTCACTTTGCTGGGTCAGCCACAACTGTTCTAAGAGGTTATTCAGACTTTCTGACCTGTGACCCCTGCTATGTCTGGATCCTCCCCTACTGCAGTAGTAAGAAGGAAAATTATAAAAAAAAAAAAAATTAAAAAATAAGAAAAAGAGAGAAACTCACTTTCTTTAACTGACCAAGTACTTACATTTGAACTACAGCAGTAAAGCAGCAAGGAGTATGATTAAAAAAAAAAAAAAACAAACACACTTAGGCCAATGTTAGTGGAAAAAACTACAATTGCAGAAGGGGTTTTGATGGCATGTACCACTAAGAGGTATACTCCAGTTCCTCAGAATAACTGGGAACCATTGCAACAGTGAGTGTTACATTCTGAGAATGAAGATGAATACCAATCTTTAAAAAAAAAAGAAACAAAGCCAAAGCAAGGAAACAGAAAGGGCTACTATAATACAGGCCTGTAAACATGCTGTCCACCTCCAGAATGCCTTTGGCTCCTCTTCATAAGCAGGAGTCATGCTTCAGCAAAAGACTGCAAGTACTTCAATGCAAAATTACTTAGAGCACAAATATTTCCTGGGTGTTGATTCAATTCTTTAGTTAAAATATTCCTGGATCAGTATCTAGGCAGTACAGATATTCAGCAGCTCAGTGTCAAGTCCTTAATGCTTAGAAAATTCAGTCCCACGCTTTGCAATTTCATGAAATTTTAATATATGAAAATAGTATTGTTTATTTGTCAAAGTCTGAAAAAAAAAAACTGCATTCACTTTAAGTTTTCAAGTGAAGCAACAGAGACAATTATAACTTACATAATTTTTTATAACAAGAAAATTATTCTAAATTTTTAAGTTAATTTGCTGGTATGCATGTACTTGGCAATAAAGTTTGATTTTCCCTCTAGTATTTCTTTTACACAAAGGATAAATAAAGCTTTTACACGTATTATCACAGGCTTGTCCACAACAGATCCACTTTCCAATTCACAGAAAAGTGAGTTTTATATCCAGCAATGCATAACTAAGCAAAACTTAGCTGAAGTCCATTCAGTACATTCAGTTCCCAAGGAACAGTGACATAAATGATTAATTTCCTCTGACAAACGGAATGCTGTAAGTTATTCTGAGGCAAAAGATCTGTAATGTACAAAAGTCAACCGTGACTGGATCTGTATAAAGGCCTTCTCCTTCTTTAAAACACAAGGTGGAGATTTCATACTTTCCCAAGACTTTTCTTAATGAAGTATCCCACTAACTTCTGTGGCCTCTGCTGGTACTCCACCAGGACATCGTGTGGGCTGCTGATTTGATCCCCTTCAAGCCGATTCAGAAGAGTGACACACACTACAGCAGCTAGAAATTAAAAGACAGCATTAGTTAGGAATGAGACACTTGCATTTTACAGTGCAAAAGCATAAACGTTTGAACAAACCACTAAAAGAACAGAAATACAAGAGAAGACAAACCCCAAGAAAGAGTGTGCAGTGCCATGAGATGCTAGGGGATGCTAGCACATGCCGTGGTTGATACAAGGTAGAAATAGTTTAAGGGAACTGCTTGCTACACTAATAAAGCCACAGCTCTCAGACAGCTGCAGACACTTATTGCTGTATCAGGAGTCCTATGTTTTCCTTGACAGGAAGTATATTGCACAAGTAGCCAAGACATGACTGCTAGGAAGTGACCTGACACTGCTCTAGCAGAGCCAGTCACAGTCCCCCACTGAGTGCCTGCCCTGTAGGTGCCAGGAAGCAGCAGATAAGCTGCCTCCATGGACAAGGAACACTGCAAGCACGTGAGGACCCCAAGGATAATCTCAGGTACATATGTTGCCTTTCAGTAATCAGAGCCCAAAAGGCAAAACCCCTCCTTGCACTCAAGCTCAGGTCTATCACTCAGCCCTATAACTCTGCTCTGTCTGGGGTTTCTGCCAGTGGCAATTTGCAGTGCACAAACAGGAAATACACATTACAGACCTACAAAGCAGAGACAGCAAAAGGCCTCCTGAATTGCTCAGGGATAGTACTGGTTGGGCTTTTAATCCATTTCAAGCCAGTAAGAACTGAGTGTGTTTGATATAACCATTCGCCTTTTTGCTTGTATTTCCTCACTTTGACCTCCTCAAGCTTAAGGGAGTTTGAGAAACATTAGTGTTTTAAATTGGCACATTTCTTGCCAAGGAATGTGAGAGAAGATAGTTAATATGATAAGAAGAAAGACACCGTATTACATTATTTGTAATTGCCCTTTTTTACTTAGCATGCATTAAAAAAATTAACTCGTGATTTGGAATGGTTTACTCAAGACACTACGAAAAATTCTCAACTGTTTTATAATCACAGTCTTACGTCTACAGAAAATAATTATGTGTTCTATTTGATATCAAAGTATAGAAAATGATATAGTTACATATATATATATATGAGAATCACCTGATTGCTTAAACTTTCTTTCTGTAAACTTTAAAGGCTAACTGGAGAAAATAAATGAATGCCATAGGGTAATTAGGTACTTTAATGATTTACATGGTTGCCATGGGCTGGAATAGCAAATGACAGAAGTAAACCATGTAAGAACTGTGTGAGGAATTATGATAAGTTGTGACACAAGTGACATAAAGCAAAAAAATCATAGCAACAAAATTATAAGTAGAAATATCTTTTATATAAATTTATATGTGCAGAAGTTATATTAACATTCCTTCGCAGTTTTTAGCCACAAACCTCTTGAAATACAGAAAATTTCCTATAGCTGGATAAAGTGACTGTTAGTTTACCTTTGACACCGCTGAGATTACACATTGCAGCAAATACAGAAGACTCCATTTCAATGTTTCTGACACCAGATTCATAAGCATTCTTCAAATATTGCAGTTTTTCTCCTTCATCATATAAGCAGATTGCCCCATCCAACCTGCCCTGTCCTAGAAAGTAATTTTGTAGAACATTTCAGAGTGATGAGTTCACAGAGCAAAGTCAATTTTAAAAACACCCAGTTATTACAGTCTCCTCCATACAGTGTTCAGCTTTTACTACTACTCTTTATTTTTGTGCACAAGACAAAGAGGACAAAGTGATTCTTAGCTATTGCTAGAGCATAATACATATTATCTGTATTCTTTATAAAGTGAATCATGGTAATTTAATTAGTCTTCTTCACCTTCAATTCTCAAATTCATAAACAGAAAAATGTACGTAGTACATTCCCATACATACAACAAGTATCAAAATTCCACAAGAAACTTCAAGTTGTATGGGAGGGCTGCATTTTTAATATGTTTAATCACTGTCTAAAAAAACCCACCAGGCTTAAAAATGCTTAAAAAGATGAACAGTTTATCACTTACAGACTTTCCAAGGTAAGAGATGGAGAGTCTGTTAAGCTAACTAGCTAATGTAACTGCAGATTTTGAATTTTTTTTTTTTTCAAATTACTCAAGAATATCACCTACAGACAAGACAGCAGCAGGTTAAGTACAGTAGAGTTGAATTACACCGTATTTTACTCACTATCTTCTTGGGTTTGGGAGTTGTACTCCTTAATTAATGTCCTCAATCCTGCTCTCAGCTTTTGCTGTATGAATTGAAAACATCCCTGACACTTTTGTTAGTGTTGCTTGCACCTTTGGCTGGTGCCTGAGATGCATGACCTGACTGTGTGTGCTTCTGCCCAAGCTCAAGCACCATGATGAGGATCATTTGTCACCTGCTCAGAAACAGAGAAAGTGGGATCAGGTGCCACTTACAGTCTGTTCTCATAAGGTTTAAAAGGTGTTTCTGAATGAACATCTAGGTTTGGGAGATCGAAAAGCACCTGAATGCCTGTATGTTTAACCAAAATAGGCCTTGTATGTTTGCATCTCCTACACAGCTGACACAACTCAACAAAACATTATCTGTGGTTGTCTGATCACTGCTTTGCTCAAACTGAAATAAAGTTCCAACCCTTTTTTGAGAAAATATTTACTTTAGGTACTTGACCAGTGCAAAGAAAACCAACCCTAAACAACCTCTAATACCCTTGGATGCTTCAATAAATCACATACATTTTGTGACAAATGTACCTGACAGGTACATGAGAAGCACATACTAGACTATATGTACTTCAGAGGATCTATTAAAGCTGGGGAAACATCTCCACAAAATTAAAAATTTGATACAGAAAACTGCTAAGTGCAATGCTTGATTTTACACAGATGAAAAATAGGTTAATCGTGGTTTAGGAGACAAGCCAGAATAGGGAATGTGTTCTGTTAGTGAGCTGGAAGCAGAATGTTAATAAATTATTCAGTATTTATCTACTGCTGCTTACCAATACCCTTCTGTTAGTCTATCACCAGCCTTACCTTCATAGAAATCCAAAGTGCACATGGTGTTTCCAATGACTGTATTGAACTGACCGATTTCTTTACTGCACTGCATCAGCTCCTTGGCCAGCTGTTCGTCCAGGTTAGTGCTGCGAATTACTGTCTTTCCCAGAACAACCTGTTCCAACTGAGGCTTGAAGGTGGCATCTACAGACTGCTTAGTTATAACCACTGAGCCTGGCTCCAGACCTGTAGCAAGAGGAAATAACAATGCAGTTAACAAGTGGTTTCCAGACACATAAAACATACATCTTGACCCAACCCTACTTCTTTTAAAGGTGGCAACTTTGCCTCTGAATCCACCAAGAGAATTTTTTCTCCATGCTGAGCTTCTTCAGTTTATTACTACTAATAATTTCTGAAAGAATGAAATTTTTCCTTTTTCACTTCTTTCTTATATTTTCCATACAGGACAGGAATGTTATTCTTCTCATATTGTCAGATTTTTAAGTGCATTTTCCCTATGCAAAAGTAATGTTGACTTTACTTTCAAAATTACAGAAGAAAAAATGATGCACCTCCTGTGGAAACCTGTTCTGGCCATTAATGAGCATTAATTATGCAGAGCAATTCTTGCATGCAGAGTGACGCTTTACTCTCCTGCAAAGATACTTTAGTTTGCAGAAAGAAAGAAAGAAATCAAGAGGGGAAATACCTATTCCACCAGAGGTGCCAATGCGAATGATGGTTATGTCAGAACACTTGGCGTGATACAACAGCTTGATCAGCTCGTGCAACATGATTGAAATAGAAGGAATGCCCATACCGTGCTAAAAAGGAAACATAAATTAATATTCCACATTCCCACAGACAACACAAAATATATATGGAAGAAGCAGCTGGACATTATCTTCTGCCTTATATTCTTTTCCCAAATGCCACCTAACTCACACAAAACCCCCAACATCTGGGCCTACAGAAATATACTGAAAGGGCCTACAAATAGACTCCCACTAGCTTTGGCAGACTGTTGATGGAATACAGGAATTCTAAAATCATTAATTACAGAACATTTACATGTTTTCAAAAGTACAAAGAGTTTCCTTTCCCAATGGCTGACTAATCCACTTCATCACGGAGCATTTCCTAAACACAAGAAAAACCCCTCTGATTTTTCACCAACCTGAAGTGCTAGTGAATAGTTAAGCTAATTTTTTCAAAACACAGACACCATGGTTTAGTCTTGACATTCAGCAAATTACACTATTTCCACATTATTTTGCACAATATTGTGATAATTACAGCTCACATGAAAGGGTGCAAAATAATACTACGGTTTTGCAATTGCAATCGAAGCATGTAATTCTATCTACAAATTAAAGGTACACATTTCTTTATAATGCATACATGGGTTGGCAGCACCAGTCCCATGGAATGCTTCTCTTAAGCACGTTTGACAGTGCCATTGCAGATACATAGCTCTGGGTGTGGTACAGACATTTTTTCCAACACCCCACATGCACCTTTTCTCCCCATTTTTCAAGGTGCAGAACAGGGATGAGTCAACAGTAACTGCTCAAAAAATCAATCAGACCATTCCTGCAAAACCTCAGTGCTACACTGAGGAAAAAGGATGCAAGAAGGAGCAAAGGTATTGGAGATTTTCCCTCTTACAAAAAAGGGCTAAAAAGGAATCCTTAATTAGCTGACTGCACTATTTTGAGCAGCCTGATTGGGACTGTGAAGTACTTAAAAGAAACATGCATTCAAATTTTCTGCATTTTTTTTATTTTTGATCAAATTTGACGCTTTGAACAGCATCAGAACTGAACTGTGCCCCGTGTCAGAGGAGGGGAAGTACTCACACTGACGGACAGAACAGGCCCCACTTTGTACATTGCGTAGCGGTCGGTGCCCGCGCAGATGTTGGGGTAGTCACAGCCAGGGCTCCCCAGCCCCAGCTCCTCCGCTATGTAGGCGATGAAAGCTTTCATCCGGGAAGGGCTTCCTCCGACACACACAAACTGGGGTGGACAGAGTTCAACAAAACAAAATCAGCTGCGTGATTCCGTGTGTCAAAGAACGTGCGAAGAACAACATGGGCGGGCAGACGCCTTCGGTTAGCATATGAGCAGCACCAGGTATGGTGCTCCTCATAATTGTTCTAAAATGCCATGAAGAAGAAGTACGGAAAAAAACCTCAACTGTCTATACAGCACTCAAATGCCTTCATCCTGTTTAAACTAATGAAAGACAAATGTTGACATGAAGACCCAACAAACAAAAGTTGCATCTGAATAGAGCCTACAGCACTTGGCTTTTTACAAAGAAACAGCCAAAAACAATTATCCCCAGCTTTGCTGGATACTGAAAGTGACAAGAACCCACAAAATTTTTCCCCTTTTTCATGTACTCCTTAATCTCTGGTAGGCTGGCACATTTAGTCTTATTCTTGGGACAGTTACACTTTCACCTTCTGCAGAAAAGCTCAGGCTTGCTGAATGAAGCAAAGCATCTTACCTTTACATCCCCAAACAATTTCGGAAAATCGTGGGTACCGGTCCCAAGTGCAAAATGGTACAGGATGTCTTCTTTCATTTTCTCCAGGTGAGGGTTGCAGAGATGAATAAAATTCTCCCTGCCAATGCCAAGACAGCAGCATTGTGAAACATATAGAATATATACAAACCCCTACATTGAACAGATGATAATTCTACAAAGTCAAGCAGTCAAAAGTTGGGAAATGCCAGACATACAAATGCCTGCACCACCTTATTTCGATTTCTTGTGCATTGTGTGTAAACATAACTGCTTTATGTCTCATAAAATATCACAAATGATATTTCACATTCCATTCATCACACAGCATGAAATTGCTGAAGAAAAGCCCAGAAGTTCGGACGCATTTGCAACAGTGCAATTTTTATCTTAAACATTATTAAAGCTGGGAACCAAAGTGGGTCTTTATGGTGAGCAGAGCAATGAGAGCAGAACAAGGGAAAATTCAGTAGCTCACCATATTACAGAGGCAATCTATAGCAAAGCTGAAAAACATATTTGACCTCTGTTTTGAGTGAAACTTTGCCAGACACCTTAGGAGAATGGGGTGATTTGGGCTTTATGGACAAGCACACACCAGATTTCTGGCAATTTGTTTTATTCTGTCATACAGACAGGAAGAAAAAAAAACCTATAACATAAAACTGATAACAAGGGTACAAAGGATCTGAATAAGGAAAGAGAAAAAGAGAAATCTGAAGCAAGAAGAAAACCATAGAAGTAAGAAAAAAATCAAGGAAAAGGGAAAAAAAGAGATAAAAAGAAATCCCTTCTTCCTAAGTGCTTCTTGTAAACAAATGATACATCTTAAAAGGAAAAAAAATATTAATCTGTCTGAAGAGACAGGAAATGACAGGACAAGAAACCTGAACTACTTGGCCTGTGGGATCACCTTCATGGAAAATTTGATAGTAGACTAACTAAACAAGCTGACTGATTTATAAAATGTCTGCCTTCTCTGCTTGATGTTTTAAGTTCAGTTGAAACAGGTAGGAAAGACTAGTCAATAAGCACAAGCCTAAGAAGAGTACTAGCCAGTACTTCAAAGTAATTTCTGAGAGATGGAATCAAGCAGTAAATAGCTTCCAGACACAAGATGATGACTTAGTAGCTTAATGAAGGCTCAGTGGAGGAACAGCATGGCTCAGCAAATTCAAACTGCTTTGTCAAAGGAGACAAACAAAAGAGTTCACCTGGACTTCATTCAAAAAATCATTAGAACAACTCAGGAAGAACTCTGAAGCCTAAACAGAGGTGTTTAGCACTATTTTAGTTGGTCTAGGTCACCAGGTTATCCTGTCTGCCTTCTAATGCCTCTCCACAAAGGCAGTGCTTTCCCATGGTTCCTATGCCATAGCTGCCTGTGCAGAATGAAGGAAACCTACAGTGGCCAAGATGCCCATACTGAGGTCACTGAACTGTTCCTCAGAGAGCAGTTACAACCCAGATATTCTGAGTATAGCAACCTCTTCTGTTCTTAATGGTGTCTCTCCAACATCATTAATTATCCACTAACAGCTGCACAAGCAAGGAAAAAGGTATCATCTCAACCCACCCTATCTGACCCTGTCCACATAGGCAATCACCTTCAGCTGAAGGAGCTGCCCACCCAGGCAGCCAATCCATTCACCCCTCCAGTAGGAATTCCCTTCCATCTCCCATGGGCCTCATTTGCCTCTCTTCATATAAATCCTGCCTGAGGTTGAACCGAAGGCTTTGGCTGCCTTTGTTCTTCCTTCCAAGAGACCTGTTTGACTCTGGGAGAACTAAAAAGCAGATTTATGGCCTGTCATGAAGACACAGACAACCTAGAAATTCACCAGCTCATATTAGCAAAATTTCCAGGCTGCCTCCCCTGAATTATTCCTGTTCAGTTTTGTGGGAATCTACATTTATTTACTGGGTCACTCACTAATGCAGACCCAATATCTGGCTGTACTGAGGTCCACTGGAATGGCTGTTACATACAAAAGGGACAGGATATGATTTGAAATCATTTTACAATCTATCCTCTGGGAAGGAAAAAAAAATATTTCCTTCTTCCCAAGAACACAGGCAATAAAAGCTTCTCTCCAGGAAATAAATCAAGAAAAGGCGAGGCCTCTATTAAAAGTGCAAGGAAATTCATGTGGTAGATGCCAACACCACTGTCCTCATGCCTGGTCAAAACACAGCCTCCTTCCTCATCAGCAGCTATATTCCACCCTTTTCACCTCACACCACACCAACAGCACTCTGACCCACCACTGTGAGGGGCTGTTATCAACTTGCCCACCTTATCTGCACATCTGATTGTAGACTTGGACCCTGGGGTAAAATGAGCAATAAAAACTAGCATATTGTTATGTGTACATAGGACCAATGCCATGGAATTACAGGAGAGGCAAAGTTTGCTTGATAAAAATCCTTGGCATGCAAAGCTCAGGGGCAGAAAATTTATTCCCCTAAAGCTGTTGTAAAGCACCTACAACTTCTAAGGGTGTAAGGAAAATACAAATCCAAAGACTAAACAGGCATATAGTAGGTTTTAGTAAAATAAAGTAAGTGTTAGAGAAACACACTGAAATATTTGTTTGAACTCTTGAAGTGGCTACCCAATTCAACACTTCAGCAGCTCATTGGATTAAAATAAAAATAAATAAAAACAGCACCCTGCTTTGAAAAACTCACTTTTGAGAGAAGTTCATAAGGCTAGCCAGCAAAGTCCTCTGTAGAGGTGTGGTAAAGCAATAAAGCATGCAATTGCCAAAAGAGCTGCTACTGGATACTGGGCATTACTATCATAAACTTTATCTTAAACTGAGTGCGTAATGAGTTTGGGGAGGAGGTTTAAATGTAAACGTGGACAAAATAATTCATTTCTCAATCTTACTTTGAAGCCTGTCCATCATCAGATTTCTTCTCTTTTGAGGAACCAGGAGCCATGTATGCTTTATACCTAGAATTTTATTTAAAAAAAATAAAATAAAAGTGCATTAGAATAGTCCCATATGTAAAGCCAGAAGCATTAACAGAGAGAGAAACCTTCTGTATTGATTATAACAACCATGAATATCAAATTCCCTAAATAATCCAGCCGCACTACAGCTTTTATAACTGGAGCAAAAGGAGCAAAATGAGCATCTGCAATTTTTACAGCTGAGCAACACCACTTTCAAAGCCCTCAAGCCTAAATTAATCCCTTTCTATTGCAACCCCCACCTCACTACTACCTCTCTTCTGTGGTATGAGCAGCTGCAGGTTCACTGGCCAGAGAGAGGCAAGTCTCATTGCTAACCAACTCACCCACTTTCTTCCATACCTCCCACACCAACAGTGGCTGCCGAACCAGCTTCAGTCTCCTTCCACCTTTGGACCTAGAAGGTCTCCAAAGCTCAGCTCTAGATGTCAGATGCCTGAAACCCAAGTCCAGGAAGCATCTTACTCATAATATCCTCCTCATTAAACTCCTCCTACTGACCTTAAAAGCACTTCTTTCTCCAGCATAAAGCAAGGAACCGGAAACCAAGACAAGACTTCAAAAAGCCACAGCTCTCCAGTTTATCATGTACCCAGAATACTTTTTTTTCTGATCCATTACCTTAACCTACATGGAAAACCTTCTCCTTTCTGCTTTCTTTGCATTTAAATAGGCAAATGTATCACTGAGGTTTTTATGCTGCTCCGAGGACAGAACTATAATTATAGAATGATTAATTTGTTATTATTTTCAGAAGTGACTAAGGTGACATGCCAAAGTTGGTGCTTTCTGGGAATGCCCTTATGGGAAATAATGAATCATAAGGTTTTGCTCTACCCTCCATTAAGAAGGGCCTGACAGCACAGAGATTATAACAGACAGGACTGTAATCCTTAAAAACTCCAGGATTACATCACAAGGAAACAGAAAGAAATCAGTCTTGCAGCAGAATTACATCATATGTGAATTTCTAACTAAGTGCACAATCTAACAAAATAAACAAGAGACCTGCCTGCTAAAAGCCACTGAATAATGGAAATATATTAAAATTTATAAGTACAATTAGTTATCTTCATTTTAAATACCAGCCTTTATTAAACAGACTCAAACTTCACATTTACTAAGTATACCAAATGTATACAACCATCTGTGGTCAAGGAGGTGAAGTATAAAATTTGCCTTTACTACTTTACTACAACTACACTTCCTTATGGTATAGTCAGCTATTACTGGGCATCATCATTATACCATGTACACTACAGGAAAAATACATCATTTCTTCCTACAGTGCCACAAGTCCTGATAAAGAGGATTTAGAAGCTAGCAGGAAGAAATAGCAAAGTGATTTTTATGTAGCGAAAGAAAAACGGCTCCAAATAAACCGAGGACATTCATTCAGCTCTTGTTCACACTATTAAGCATCCACGCGATTTTAAAGTGTTCTTGGCTCTGATCACCTAAGTAATCACAGATGATACACTTCAAAAAGCTCAGAACAAAGTTCTGACAGTCCAAAGGTCTGGAATACCTCCCCCAAGAGCATCCAGCTGTAGGTGTCTTGGCAGGAATCGAAAGAACGAGCGAGCATAAAGCAGCTTTCCCATGGCAGACCCTGACAGCAATCAGGTAGCAGCTGACAAGCAACCAGTTAATGTAAAACCACAAAACCCTCACAGTGTCTAACCAAATGGAAACCTTTCCAGACGTGTCAAAAGTTCCTGCAGTCTTCCTCAGCCAAAGTTAAAGTGATGTTCTACAATAATGTGCTCCCAGCGGGACTCAGATAAAGAAAGGGTGGAGCCTGTTTCAAGGTGCATGCACACTTTAGAATGGTTTGGGTTGGAAGGAATCCTAAAGATCACCTGGTTCCAACCCTTCTTCCACAGGCAGGAACACCTTTCACTACACCAGGTTGCTCAGAGCTCGATTTAGCCTGTCCTTTAACACTGCCAGGGATGGCGCATCCACAACTTCTCTGGGCAACTTGTTTCAGTGTCTCACCATCCTTATAGTGAAGAATTTCTTCCTATTACCTCATTTAAGCATCTAAATCCTCAGACTGGTGCTTTAAACCCATGCAGAATCCACTACAATTGCCACTTCTCATTTCCCCCCGCCATCCGTCATTTCTGCAGGAAGCAGGCAGTCAATGGTTTCTGCAGGAAAAAGCTCTTGTTCGGTGTTCATCCATCACCAGGAGAAGCTGAAGTCGCTGCAAAACTCATTTTACCCCGCTGGTCTCCTCGCTGCTGGCGGAGCGCTCCCTCGGCTCCGCAGACCCCCCGCAAGCAGCCCCGTCCGCCCGGACACCGNGGGAGAGCTGCTCCAAGGGCACGGGCGTTGGGGAGGACCTTATCATGGAGAGAGGGAGAGAGATAGAGATGATAGAAACAGAGACGATAGACGGAGATTGGAGATGATAGAGATGATAGAGATACGGATACAGATACACATACAGGTGACGGCCGAGCATGCTGGAGTCGGGTCGGTGCCTGCGTCTGCCCTTGTGTGTGTCGGTGCTCACACACGGTGCTCCTGCTCTCGGGGACACACCAAATACAGTGCGAGAAAAGAGCAGAGAGCGTTTCGGCTACTGGAAGCGTAAATTTAACATTGTTCATACAGTAACTGAAAAGCCAAAAAGTAACCAAACCCACAATCCTGCAATGCAATTTCGAAAGTAAGGTTTCGTACCATACGTACACTGCAGTTTGTCATAGTAGGGAATACTTGGGACACAGAGCATCTAAAATCTTCTTGGCAGAGAACTTTCTGTGCCTCAGGACAGTAAACAAATTAGGCACAAGGCATTGTTGAGATGTATTTATTACAAAATCATGTATTGGGCATTTAGAGTAAAATTTATTCATATCCCGTCTCACACCAAAGGACTTTGTACGGGAATATAAGAGAGAGAAATCCCTTGCACAGATGTATTTCTAGGCATAAACGACATGCAAGAGGAATTGCTCAACTAACTCAGACAAATGTCACCTGCTCAGTTTGTTTAGATTTCCAAGGGGTGAAACAGAAGGACAGGTTCCTAATTCATCTTTCATTTTCCTGTTCTTTAAATATTTGTCAAGATTTCCATGCTATAGTAGTGGACAAACACCTTAGAAGAATGTTTAATTCTGTGGAAGAAAGTTTTCCTTTCAACAGGAATATTACCTACCCCTTCATCCCAGGGTCCAGTGAAAGGTCTGCTTTAGCTTTCAGGTTGTTTTCTATTCAGCCATATATTAAGAGAATAATCAATGTAATTTTTTTTTTTTTTTTTGTAAATAATAAGGTTACTATAGTTACCTTGTCTGAAATGTTCAATAAATTATGGATTTCTGTGAGTCTAATAATTTGTAGTAACCTTTGCTCTCAGTTATCACTAGGAAAACTTTAAATCTCTTTTTAGCTTCGTGGTTTTGTAGTGTAGTGTTTGGGTTTTCCTTCCATTTTGTATTTTAGTGGGAAGGATACTAATGCTGCTTAGAAGGGTGAAAAATACACAGCTACATACTGGGGTAATAATAACAATATGCAACTGGTATCTGCTTTCAGGTTTTTATATTCCATGGAAAATTTGAGCTATGGAAAATAAAGCTGTCTGTCATAATCAAATGTATTCTCCCTTGTGCTCACCATAAACCATCTTTACAGTCAATTGGTCAAATAATTCAGTGCAGCTGTTTTACCCACTTCATTTTGATTCTTCAGTTATTATGGATGTTTTGTATCATGACAACTATTAATAGAAGGACAAAATGTGCAATATATTAGATATATATTAGTCTTCACTACAGTGAAATGGGTGTATATAAAAGGAAAATTATTCTCCAGTCACTAAACTGCCAAGTTTTGTCAAATCTTTATCAGGAATTCTCTTTCAGAAACATTCATGTGCTCAGTATACTTGGATACAATTCATAAAATGTAACCACTTTTATCTTTGGGCTTGCAAAGCAATCAGTATTAAAAAAAATCTCACTACTTAAAGGGATTCAGGGCAGAAATAGAGCACAAGACAATGAAACAAATGTTTCAGCATTTAAAACAATAAGGCAAGATTTTGTAATGAGCACCCGGCTTTTGACTTTGGCATTTCTCTGAAAAACAGAAATAGAAAACCAGAAGCTTCCACTGCTTTTACATGAACTGTTGACGACTTTGAAAACTGCCAGCTGCATGACTGCATTGACTCAGAAGTAAATAGAACAATGTGATTACTGTGATAAGGTGAATTCAAGCAGCACACCTGAACGCACACACCTTGGGTTCAGCCGGAGCTTGTTGATTTGTTACGGCACTTGGACTTCACATCCCTTGGAGACCAGGCAAGTTATGTGTCTGCAGCAGCTCTCTGTTATTCTGAATGCACAAACAGATTCCAAGATCACTCCCTTGCTCTCATGAAGAGAAATCTCAAGCTGTTAATATTCTAACTCACAGTATTCAAACTGTGATCCATTCAGACTCAGCTGACCAACAGTGCGAATCAAACCTCTCCTTGGCTTGACTAAGGAAAGCTGAAAACACATTAATGGCAATAATTTAAGAAAAGACCACCAAGATCCTCAAGTCCAACATTCCAGTGAATACCACCTTGTCAACTAAGCCATAGCACTGTCATGGACAGTTGTTTGTTGAAGCCTTCTAAGGATGGTGACTCCACCACTTCACTGGACAGACCATTCCAATGCTTAACCCCCTCTCAGTGAAGAAACTCTTCCTGATGTCTGACCTGAATCTCCCCTGGCTGTTTCCTCTCATTCTGTCACTGGTTTGGTGGGAGACACCAACCCCACCTGGCTAAAGCCTCCTATCAGGCAGTTGTAAAGAATGGTAAGGTCACCCCGAGCCTCCTGTTCTCCAGGCTAAACAACCCCAGCTCCCTCAGCTGCTCCTCGTAGGACTTACTCTCTAGAACCTTCATCACTTCTGTTGCCCTTTAACTGGAGTCACTCCTATGAGTTGTGTTTCATCTTATTTTCTCTCCCCTGCCCTGCTGGGAAGGAGAGTGATAGAGAGGCTTGGCAGGCACCTGGTGTCAGCCAAGGTCAACTCACCACAACTGGTCAGGTTTCAATGCTATGAGCTCCAACTCTGGCATCCCCTGATACACTAGCCTAGAAAACTGGATTTCTCCAAATGCTCTGCCTTCACAGCAAATTTAATGGTTTCAATGTATCAGGACATAATCCATGACACAAACTGTACCTGAAAACAGATACAAGGTAAGTAGTCTCACACACCACTGAAGTTACAGCTTGATGTAAGCATTTTTTATATTTAGAAAAAATTGCTGAGTAGCCAATAATTGTACATTTAAGAATTTGCATATGTTTTAGCCTTTTATTTTTTTAAATACAACTTAGCTGACTTGTTCAGAATAATGGATAGCAAAGATGGTCTCAGGTGCTAGGTCTAACAACAGCAAAATTTCTACAGTTTGCTGAACATTTTGAAGGTTCAGATTGGCAATGGTTTACCTATTTCCAATCAATTTTTACATCAAGGTTCTAAAGAAGAGCAGTACTAAACCAAATACTTTAAACATTTGTTCAAAGAAATCTGTATTGAGTAATAAATTTTAGAATCTTCAGGACTTGGATCCAAAATTGTAAAATGTACTGAATGTAATCTGAAGAAGAAATTCTAAAAATAAAGTTTACTTTTCATGGTATTAGCAAAAAACATGGTAATGAAACTGCATCCACTTTCTAGTGGACTTTATAATCAATATTTAATTATTAATAAGATTTCAGGGATATATCCTAATCCAAGTAGATAAAAAAGCCAATGTTGAAATATCAGTATATCTTAACTTTTTCAAAATATTAAAGTACAACTTCTATTCATTGCTATTTCAAAGTACAAACTTCTGCTGGTGTGAATAAACGTTCTAGCATATAATATTTTTGTTGCAGTCAAGACTTCAGGATAGATAATTTTTTTTATCTAACAGCTGAAAGTGCAGACATCATAGATAGCTGAGTCCATACAAATGTTAACCAACAATTCAGCTTCTAGACAACAAGACTACACCAGGAAATGCCACCAAGTCTTTAATTATGTGGTTGAACACTATGACTGATCAACTAGTTCTTGTGCAGCAGGCACAGCTGTAGAACTGTCCTAGAAAGCTGAGTATGTGTTCAAAGTAAATGAGCTTTTGGGATGAAGAAGCAGTCTTTTCAGTGAAGATTTTACTTTTTTACTGCAAGTACCCATACCAGTTCAATTCTTTCTATCTACATTTCATCCCATACCACACAGTTCCCCTTCACCTTTTCTGGTGGCATAATTCATGAGTACAGCTGTACTTAACTGAAGAATCTTGATGATTTGGACATATCAATAGCATGCCTGTGTCTAGTCAAGTTAGCAGCAATATGGGAACCCTGTCTGTGAGCAGCAAACTAGCAGGAGTCTTGTGCAGGAGAAAACCTAGTTTCGCTTTATTTTGTTTATTATATTAAGAAAAGGTCTAGGACTAAGCACTGACAGCTGTTGCCTGCTCTTTAAAATCTGTCGTAATCAAGACCAATGAAGTTCATCCATCTCGCAAACTTCTCAACCAGTGATGAGTTAAATTACAAAATTAATCTAGCCAACATGTAAATAGTGGGCTATATAAGCAATACAAGGCTTTCATTTCCCCAACAGTCTTCCAAGTTACTTATTATATCCCTGGAATGATGGCTTTAACTCATTGCTTGCTGGTGGTGATTCAGATCGTTCTGAATCTGCAATAGAAAAAAAAAAGATTAAAGTTTACAGAATAACTTCAACCATAATAATAAAAAGATCAGATAAAATTTTTGGTTTCTTCCTCACGTCAAAATACACATAAATTCCACTAGTTCAAATTTTGCATTAACAAGATAAACAAACTACCTAAGAAATTCGCAGTATGATGCAAATCTGTATCCCAAAACAAAGGGACTTACGGAATGGGTTGTATCTCCCTTCTGATATATCTAGGACTTATTCTGTGCTACTGAGAACAGTGATTTCAGCTCTTTTAGAATTTGTCCAGCAGGTTTCCCGTGCTCGCGGGAAGCCTTTTTTTTTTTTTTTTTGGCTTTCATTGAGGGCCATTCAGGAACGGGAGGTGGAGCTTCCCTTGTTCCTGAGTGACTCATCATAAGAGACCACCGGGGAGCGCGGCAACCCAGAGTGCGGCGAACAGGAGCAGGCAAACGGGGTCACAGCGCAGGGTCACAGCAGTTTGCGCAGGCAGGGCAAGCAGGCAGGGCAAGCAGGCTGGGCTGCAGGTTCTTGCTTGTTTGGTGTAGTGTTTATATTGTTTTATTACTCTCAAGCTTTCTCTTAAACAGTGGTTTTAACCCGGTCAAAATCTGTGGTTGGTACAGCTGTATGTGACCCCGTAGAGCCCTCCAAATAGGATGTGTCTGTACAGACCCATTCCTGCCCGGAGTGTTTGAGCTTGTCAGTGCCTTCAGGGGATGTGTTGTGGAGAAGGCCTGCCTACGGTGTGAACAAGAGGATGACCTCCTTTTGCTAGTGGCTGAGCTTAGGGAGGAAGTTGAAAGATTAAGAAGTATCAGAGATAGTGAAAGGGAAATAGACTGGTGGAGTTCAGCCCTTACATACTTAAGGGGAGCCCACCAGGAGTCAGAGGACCCATATGCCTCTCACTCTCAGGCAATAGACGGGCACCTGGTAGATGAAAGGGAATGGGAACAGGTCCCTGCTCGGGGTGGTAATAACAATAATCCCTCCTGCCTTCCATCCCCTAGCCAGGTGCCA